>WAAF01004827.1:0-36362 GCA_013400475.1 Tricholaema leucomelas | reverse complement strand
CCATTCCAATGGCAAATCATTCTCTCTGTGTCATAAGTGAAGTCGAGCTGGGAAGAAGACAGCAGCGAGGGGCAAGGGATTTTTTTTAAGGTTTGGTTTTATTTCTTATTAGTCTGCTTAGACTGGACAGGTAATAAACTAATTTTGTCAAGTCTGTCTTTCCCATGACGGTAAATGCTGTCTTTATCTTGACACATGATTCTTTTGTTACATTTTCTCTCCTTTATCCAGATGAGAAGGGGAGAGATAAAACGGTTTGATGGGTGCCTGGCATCTAGCCAGATTCAACCCACTGTACTGATACTGTACACTGTGATTAGAACCTTAGAGCTCTGAAATCCCTAATGAAAGGTAAACATTCTTTTAAGGAGTTGGAGTCTCTGTGTGAACTACCAAATATTAATGTCACCATGGTGGCAGTATGGAATCAATCCTGTAAAAGACAGAAAAGCAGATACTCTAGTAACAGCAAAGCCTAAGATCTGCAAGGAACAGTTAGATGATTTTTTTTTTTTCCACTAAGGACTTATTAGTAATGAATTATAATACTCTTATTTTCTCTGTTTCTTTTCCTCATCTGTAGAATAACTTTCGAGTAACAGTTGAGAGATTCAGTAGTTCAAACGGGACAAAGTATGATTTCACTGCTTGCAGAAAACACTGCTTTTTAGCAAGGACTGCCAATATTTATTTATTTTCTTGTTTATTTATTTATATTAATTTGGAATCACAGAAAAGAACTTCCATGTATAACTGCTGGGTTTTGGTCCTGTTATTGTAAATAATAATGAACCATCTGAATTTCATCTTTCCTCTGAGATGGAATATTCTCTTTTTTCACTTAGAACATGTTTATGTACCAGACAGTTCGTAATGAATTATAATGCTTAGGATTGCTCTTTGGATGAGATCTTTATTATATTTATTATTCAGATAAGAAAATGGAGTGGAGATTAAGGTCATAGTTTCAAGCTGGATTTGGGAGTTTATTTGCTACTGAGTCTTCCTTTACATGCCAAAGGCTCTTTCAGTCAAACCTTTCCCCATTCTGCTACCAGGCATTTCAAAGACTTGGAAACAATTATCTCTTTTATTGAGAGCCTGAAAACTAATGACAGTCTTAGAAATTTGACCTAAATTTATTGACCCTCACACTAAGACCCTCAAACAGCTATCTTTTTCTTCTCTATCTTATTTAAAAGAAAACAAACAAACATTTGAAAAGTGATATTTTATTCACATGTTAATTTTAAAGCAAAGAACCTGTCTTTACATAAATAAATAAACATAATATTACACTTCCTGTGCTCTATGACTAAACAACCTTAATGCCTTCTGCAGCAGTATTTGATTAGCACTGGTGAATTTATATCATCTCACTTCCAAAGAATATTCATAGCACAGAGTAAGAGCTGTGAGAGATGTAAAGGCAGTATCTTATTTGAGCAGCAAGGTTATCTGAAAGTATCACATAATCCAAGCACAATATATTCCAACGCTTTCAGCAGTTTTTTCTATATGCTTAGAAATAAGCATTTTGCATGAGAAAGGTCTTTCACAAGGATAACAGTATCACACAATCACAGGATCAGTTAAAATAATCTAATTTTCCTTGCTAATCAGCCAGTGTACTGATAGACATATGTGATCTTATGAATCTTGTTTTGTGCCATGCTATCCTCGTTTTAAGTCGTACCATACCACATAAGATTTTACTATGAGAGATGTTACTGGGTTTGGGCTTATAATACTCCTATTTTCTCTCATGCAAAGACTTCCCAAGCATTTTCATCAGTCTTCATGAAAAAAAGCTGTTCAAGCATGTCTTGAAAACTCCAAAGAAAGTTCAGCTCCATTTGCAAGTAATGCTTTCACCTGCCCTTCTACAGTCCACACATCCATCCTTGTCATACCTTTGCAAAAGTATGCACTTGGAGTAGAGTGAGAAAGAAGAATAATATTGGTAATATGGATTTGATAATAATTATCTTTTCAGCTTTTCCTAATGAAAACCAGAAATGGCTAGTTTCAGAGCAGTCTTCTTAGCTGCTGATAAGATTAATGTACTGATTAACACCTTTTCCAAGTTGGATTGGAGGTGAAAGCAATTCCATTTGGCAAAACTTCATCCCATTTGCTGACATCTTCATTAACCTCATTGATAAGAAAACCATTTCACAATAAAAATTTCTCAGGGCTAGAGATTTTATCTGCACAGCTTCACCTAACAATGTTAATTCTCTGCGTGGAACACTCAGGTTCAATTGCCTTGACAATTTCACAGTGCCCTATATCTTTTTTTGCCCCTTTTTTTTTTTAAAGGTTGACATAAAAGAAACCAATTACTTCACACCCACTACAGAAGGCTGGTTTTCAAAAGGACTTTTCACCTTTGAACAAAAAGAGATAACGAGGATGTAGATAAAAGTGAATTAAAGGGTCATCAGACACAGAAAGTTAGTTGAAGGTATATGTTGAAAGGAATAACACCATGTGATCACATTTGGAACTGTGTCAAGTTCTTCTGTTGTATCCATAAGTTCTCTGGTTGGGAAACAAAAAGCAAGCACTCCAAGCTCCCTAATGCATGCCACTGCATTATTAAAAAGACAAATCTTTTGTCCCTTGCTGAGGCACACTGAGTTGCGGTTTTGGAGCGAGCATTTGACAACAGACACCCTCCATTTATTTTAAAAGATGGTCTGCTACTGGAAATAATTGTTGATTTTTTTTAATATAAGAAGCCATCTGTGAAGCTACCTGAATGAGGAAACACGTTTCAGAAGGTTTCATATACTTGCGAAAACACTTTGCTATGTTTTCCTGGGTTGACTGAACAGAACTAATTCTGTGCAGTGATTTTACCTTTTCAGTTCAGTCTGTTCTAAGCACATGCTCTTTCTAGAGTTCATGGCTTCTTTTCACAGTGTCTTGTTCTAGTAGTCATAATACTTGACGTTTCTAGTCAGTACTGAGGGTTAGTGTGCAGACCAAGGTCACTGCTAAATCTTGTGTACCGTGTTGGGGTGCAATGTAAAAGGCTGTACCCGCAGGAAGAAGTGGATAGGCCAGGTGACCCTAAACTGATCAACAAGGAATTTCATTCCACACATGTTGTATTAAATATGAAGCTGAGGGATCATGATGGTCAAACATCTTCAATGGCTGGTGTCCAAGGAGGTCTCTATCCATTCTGTCTTCAATGTTGATCCTTGAGTTTCTGAATCTAGTGCCAGACTCCAGCTCTGGAATCTGGTTCCCATCTGTGGCTGGGGACTTGTGCCACAACATCAGTGGTTACAGTGGCATAACTGATGTTCAGAGTGCTGAGTTTAGTTTTGATTTTGTATGTATTTGTGTATATAATTTAATTGTTACTATTTTCATTGAAGTAGTTTTTCATTTTCTTTTCCAGTTCACAAGTTTCTTTACCCTGTCTTCTTTATCTTCTTCTTCAGAAAGTGAGAGAGGTTAATAGTACCTGTCACTTGTATAGTGGCCAGTACTACTCTAATCCTTAACACATGCTGATTGTTATTCAGAATGTGTATTCATACAGGTGAAAATAGAATATCATGTCAGAATAATTAGTGGCACTTCCTGCTAAAGCTCAAGGATGTAGCTCATTGAGAATCAGTAACTACCTGTTTACCAGGATGTAGGTTTTTGTGACAGCAAGGCTATTCCCCATCTCTTTTACCTCTTGCATTTAGAGTTACTATGTTGAATCAGTGGCATGATAGAGTCCTCGTATAAGTAAGTGTAAACATGTCTGCCGGGATTTGGAGAGAAGAAGGCTGAAGTGAAGTGAAGAAGAAAGTGTAATGCTAAGGTCATTTTGATAAGAAGCACAACTTCAGGGAAGCGTCCTTGGGAAGGCTAGCAGAGAAGCTGCTATCTGTGGCTGAGCTGTGAGAGGGGGCCTTGAAGGGGGGCAGGCTGCTCAGCCCTGAGAACAGATGAATGTTTCTGTTTCAGAACCTATCAAAAGTACACACGTCTGTATCGAATCCGCTATATAAGTACCACTCTTAGCTTCAATAAATGGATTGACCTTCTATGTGTCATATTGGTATAAGCTTGTATCTTTCCAGTCTCCTGCATGGACTTTAAGGAACCTGGCACATGTGTCTGTGTTCTTATTTTTCTGGAAAATGGAGGCTGATATGCTAGTCTTAATAAGATGAGAACTCAGTTTGCTATAACCTTATGTGTTTTCAAAACACACTTGAAATATTGCATCCAGCTGAGGAAGAATGTTGTCTTGCTTTTGTGTTCATATTCATGTAGAGCGTTTACAGTATTAGATCATCTAGTCCTGTTCGTAACCTACACATGACAAAGCAGCTGAAGGTAAGCTTTCTATCTACTCTAGAAAACATGGTTATTCTCTAATTCTGTGAGGCTATAATGAAGCAATGCTATACCTGCTGTAATTCCATGGAAGTAACTGATCTTACAGTAGATATGTTCTTACATTGAATCAGATTCCCAAAATGTAGGATACAGTACCTCTAAATACATTAATACCACCAGTAAATACCCTTCACAGTGATTTAGCAAGTCATCTGTAGTGCAGAGTAACCTAACCATGCTTTCAGACTCCAATTTCACAGTACAAGTACAGAGGAAGATGAGTTATCCCATAAATAAATAAGAACTTAATTTCATTGGAAAATACTGCTATATATTTTCCACTACAAAACAGCACTATATTCTTCATCAAACATGTCTCCATCCACAAATTTCTTACTGTGTACTCCTGTCTCAGCCTCCTAAAGAGAATTTCTCTAATCCCGAAAACTTACTATTAATGTCTTATTTTCTTCCTATGAGTTAAAAAAGCATGGTTTTCCTTTTCTAACACTTCTGCACATTCAAAATGCTACCCTTACTTCTTCCACAGACACAACCACTAAGACTCCTGTACTGGCATCATTTTGATTCTTCAAATTAAGAACAGTCGGTCTTCACTGACTAAATAAAAGCTGTCTGAAACAACTACCAATTTCCTCTCTCCTAAGAAACGTTAGACTCACCAATGTAAGCTAGATCAGCATTGCACAGCTTCAGGATGCCATGGTTACAACTATAACCACAAAACTGCATCTGGCAAAGTCATTCTACTCAGTGAATGCTAACGCATCTGAAGACTTAGGAAAGAGAAAACTAATGAAAAAAAAAAAATTTAAAAAAAAAGCCCCAAAATGACAACAACAATAAAAAAACAAACATCAACAAAAACACAAACAAAAAACAACAACAACAAAAACCCAACCCAAACAAAAATAAACCAAGAAAGCTGAAATTGCTAATACTAGCGCTCTTGTTGTTTTCAGATGTTGGGTAGTTAGTGGAAAAACTGTAATGCTTCTAGGGCACTGGGACATGTTCAGCTCAGCACTGTATGCATTGCCTCATTACTAAGACAGAATCATGAAGCACCATGACGTGCAAAGTGCTTGTTTATATGTTAACCCTGGCAGAAATGTGTTGAAATTGTTTTCACTGGTATTTAGCACACCGAGTCTCTAACTCTACATCATTTTGTTTTGTAAGTATGTTTTGTAAGTATGTTTTGTTCCTGCTGTGTCTGACATACTACACAACATTTGCAATTGAATAAAAGCCTTTGCAGTTGTGCAAATTTGACTTTGCAGTTTCGGCTTCTCCTTAGAAGCCTGAAAAATAGAAGACATGCAGATTTACTCACAGCCTTAATTCTACTTCATAGTCTTATAGAATGGTTTCAGTTGAAAGGGACCTTAAAGATCATCTAGTTCCAACCCCCCTGCCATAGGCAGGGAACCTTCCACTAGATCAGGGAGCTCAAGGCATCAGTCAGCCTGGCCTTGAACATCTTCAGGAAGGGAGCACCCATGACCTCCCTGGGCAACCTGTTCCAGTGTCTTACCACCTTCACTGTAGAGAATTTCTTCCTAATATCCAGTCTAAGTCTACCCTCCTCAAGCTTCAGTCCATTTCTTCTCATCCTATTACTACAAGCTCTTGTAAAAGGTCTTTTCCCAACTCTCTTGTAGGCCCTTTTCAGGTACTTGATGGCTGCTAACAGGTCTCAAAAGCGCCATCTTCTCTCCAGGATGAACAGCCCCAACTCTCTCAGTCTGTCCACATAGAGAAGGTGCTCCAGACCTCTGATCATCTTCATGGCCTTCCTCTACACCTGCTCCAGCAGTCTGATGTCATTATGGTAGGGTACCCCCAGAAGTGGATGCAGTTCTCCAGGTAGGGTCTCATGAAAGCAAAACAGAAAGGGAGAAAGGCTTCTGTCATGCTAATGATCACACTTCTTTTGATACAGGCCAGGACATTACTTCCTTCTGGACTGCAAGTGCACATTTCCTGCTCATGTTGAGTATTTTCATCAAGTGACAACCCCAAAGTCCTTCTCAAGATTGTTTTGGAGCCATTCCTTGTCTAACCTGTATTTGTTCTTTGGATTTCCTCTACTCAGGTGTAGGACCTTGCACTTGCCCTTGTTAAACTCCATGAGGTAGGTTTGGACACAACTCTTAATCCTGTTCACATCCCTCTGGATGGCATCTCTTCCCTCCAGCATGTCAACCAGCCCACACAGCTTGGTGTCATCTCAAACTTGCTGAGACTGCACTCAGTCCCACTGTCCATATCACTAACAAAGATGCTAAAGAGCAGTCATCCCATTACCAATCCTGAAAGGATGCCACTTGTCACTGGTCTCCATTTGGACACTGAGACATTGACTGCAACTCTCTGAGTATGTCTAACCAGCCAATTCCTTGTTCAGCAGGTGATCCATGCACCAAGTCCATATTTTTCCAATTTGGAGACCAGAATGTCATTATATTGTATCTTCTATGTGTGATACTTCATATTCATAGTAAGTTACAAATATATATATTTGTATACCACCAACATAGAGTGCGAGGATGTTCTCCATTACATGTGCTGACATCCAGGGTTTTCTCAGAGTGAAGCCAGAACCTGAAATCCAGTATCTATGTATACTACTGTTGTGGAGAGGATATTAATTAATGCGAGATGATATTTTCCAAAATTAATATTGTTGATTAATTTTGATACTCAGAACTCTCTCCACCCCTGACCACTAATTTTAATAATATTTTGGTTCTTACATGGTTATGGAAACTTTCCATGGATATACTCTACATCTAATATAACCAGTAAAATATATAAACATTAATTGAACTGGAAGAGACTATTCCCGTGGTCAAATGCCGCTAGTGGCCAATACGCTGCTTGCCCAGTAGATGGGCCCAAGCTCTTTCTGCTCTATGGCAGAAGGCAATAGAGAATTACAAAGAGGCATTGAGCATTTACTCACAGATTATTATTATTATCCTTGTGGGGGCTAATCACAGTCCAGACAGTGCCCAAACACTTTGGGGAACTCTGTCTTGTTGGACGTTGAGGCTTGAATCTTCCCGGCTTCTGGGGAAAGGACGCAGACAGTCTCTGACCTTGTTCTCCTGGCTTCTTCTGGACGATCTGTGTATACGTCCAGAAATTCTAAGCAGGACCTTCAGGTGCAGAGTCAGGATGTTGTGCAGTCTCAGCATGATGTCACGCTGGCCATATAGGCCAATTGCCTGCAGAAATCCAGGGTCTGCTCCTGGTAACTGGCGGCAGTGGAGTTTACCAGGCAAGCAATAAGGCAGTGTGCAATAGCAGCACAGCTGGGCACAGCAGAGAGAGCACAGCAAAGAGCAGGGAAGCAAAGCAGTGAAGCAAAAGCACATTGTTCATCTGCGTATCTCCTTTTATCAGTGTGGGCCAAGATTAACTGCCCTTTGGACACAAGAATAGCCAATCAGGATGGCAGTTAGCCAAACCATAGCATATTAGGCAAAGCCACAGGATCGCTTTTCCCTAATCTGGGAAAAACACAGGCCTTGCACTAGGCAGGCACAAGCTAAGTGTGTGTACCTTACACCACAGGACCCTGGGCAGGCCAGACTCAGTGGCTCCAGGTTCTTTTGTGTCCGTTTCAGCACCTGCCTCTCTGGTGGAGCAGAAAAACATGCCTAAGCAAAGCAGGACATGTACAAGCCTATTTTAGGCTTATCAGGTCTACCACAACAACTACTGAGTGGAGTTTTGAAATTAAAACAGGTGAATATTTCTGATTCTAACACAGTTTTATTTTAGAAGTTAGGCGAATGGACTACTTGATGTTGATCAATTTTAATTTTATATGTGATCCACATTTCAAAGTATGGGGTATAAGAGCAAAAAAAGTACAATAAAAAATACCTTTCTAAAGGAAAAAAATGAGGAGAGAAGCCAAATAATGACAACTATAATTAAGGTGGCACGTCACCTATGAGAACAAATCCTCAAACTTCAAAATTTTACTAAGCAATGAAGTCTCACCAAAACAAAACTATATTTAGCAGCATGATGAATTTCAGCCATTCAGCAAATATATACAAAAAAGACTTTGCAGAGAAGAACAGAAAAGTACATGTTTTAAAAGACATAGCAGTATGATTATTTTCCAGTGAATGATCTAATTTCTAAATACCAGAAAGATGAGCAATGTGGTATTTTCCACCAAAAATTTCAGGTATTTTTCCATTACAGTTAGTAATGTAGAATGAACTCCTTCTACAAACCTTAGCTAATAGCCTGGAATCAAAAGCGTAGTGAAACAGAAAGTAATGTTCCCTATTCAATCCAATGTGTCTCAGAGAAAACGAGTATTTTGGATTTTTAATACTTTGTGACTTTACATTTCAGATTTGACTTAAAGCACAGGATTTAGGAATAACAGCATTCACAATTGTTTCCTTGCATTACCTATTAAGTCTCTGTACAATTGTTACCTGTAATAAATTCACTTTAAATTATATGAAAATACATGTAATCCGTATTAATTGTATGAAATACAGTGGTATGTTTACATGCATACATATATATGCACATACATACATTCATATTTTTATATGAAATCTAATTTTTAGATTAAATTATAAGATATTATATTAATGAAAATACAGGGAAGGGATTGGTAATGCCAATTTAGTATGGTTTTTTGAATGGTGTGAGGATGATCTTGAAATGCAGTACCTAAAGACCCGCTTTAAGTACTGAAAGACCATAGCAACAGCATCTTCTCTTTTCCAGGCCAAAGAACTTCAGCTCCCTAAGCACTTGCTCACAGCAGAGGAAATCTCTAATCATTTATATGGCTGTGCTAGTTTGAAGCTAGCTAGAATGTTTTGGTGAGAAGAACTAGATTACAGGCTGTGAAAGGGAAACAACGGTGATGTCTACTTCACTCATAGGCTTGCTGAGAGAAAAAGCAAGAATAAGATAAAAGTAAGAATCCAAACATAGATAAAGGAGTCGCTTTCTGTCCGGCTGCATTTCTCTCTGTCTAACCTAACCTGATTAATCCACCTGCTTCCTAACCTCCCTGGCCAATCCTCCATTCTTCCTTGGGAACAAGGCAACGTCTGGGGTAAGGTAGAGAGGAATGGGAGAAGGTGGAAGGGCAGTTGAGAGCCCTTCCTGAGGACTCAAGTGTTTGAGAGGGATTTTGTGTTTCTGTATTACCTTTTAACTTGTACTTTTCTGTATATAACTGTATATATTGTAAGTATCTATATATTGTGCTAAGCTGTAAATATAAAAGCTTTATTCAATTTCCAGAGCCACTGAGTCTAGCCTGGGTGATCTACAAAGTGTGGGGGGACAGGTAATACCCAAACAATCACAGTGGCCTTCTGGACTTGCTTCAACAAGTACGTGGCTTTCTCATGCTGTGGACTTCAGATCTGGACACTTCAGGTGACTTCTCAAATCATAATCACCTTCCTTGACTTGCAGGCCACTATTTTATTCATGCAGTCCAGGATATGATTTGCTTTGTGGTCTACGGGACTAAATCACCAGCTCACATGCTGCTTTTTATCTGACAGCACCCTCAAGTTCTCCTTCACAGGGCTGCTCTCAATCCCCTCGGAATGTACTGATAATGAGGATTGCCTCCATCCAGGTGCAGGACTTCACACCAGTCCTTGTTGAACTTCATGAGGTTCACCTGGGCCCACTTCTCTAGCTTATCCAAGTCCCTCTGGATGGCATTTTGTTCTTCAAGCATGCCAAATGTACCACTCACTTTTGTGTCAGCTGTAAACTTGCTGAGGGAGACCTCAACCCCATTATCAACATCACAGAACCATAGAATGGCTTTTGTTGGATGAGACCTTAGAGATCATCTACTCCAACCTCCTTGCCATGGGACTCCTCTCAGCTAGACTCACCTGCTCAAGGCCTCATCCAAGCTGATCTTCAACACTTTGAGCAACGTATTCCAGAATCTCACCACCCTCATACTGAAGAATTTCTTCCTAAGATCTGGTCATTGATGAAAACATTGAACATTACTGGTCCTACTGTGGTCCATTGAGGGACACCACTTGTCAGCAATTTCCACTTGAACATTTCAATGTTTACCACTGTCCTCTAAGTGTGACCATCCTCCAGATTCCTCATTCACTAAATAGTCTACCTATCAAATTCTTAACTTTTCAATTGAAAGAGGAACATGTTGCATGAAACTATGTTAAAGGCTTTACAGAAGTTCAGACACTTCTGAGTCTTCACTTGTCCACTGATGTAGTCACTCCATTATAGAAGGCTACTAAATTGGTCAGAATCTGCCCTTTGTGAAATGATGCTGAATGTCTCAAATCATCTCCTCGTCCTGCATGTATTTTAGCATAACTTCTAGGAGGATCTGTTCCATGATCTTCCCAAGGACAAAAGTGAGACTGAGAGGTTGTTAGTTCCTGGATTCCCCTTTTTCATTTTGAAAATCAATGCACTGTTTATTTCTTTCCAGTCATCAGGGATTTAACTTGACTGCCATGATTTGTGAAATATCATGGAGAGTAGTTTGGCAGCTGTGTCAGCCAATTCTCACAGGAGAATGGGATGCATCTCATGAGGCTCCATAGGTTCATGTAAGTCCATGTTCCTCAGGTGAGGTCTTACAGTGGGAGAGAATTCTGAGGCAATGGAAGTTTTGTCATGGAATGATAACTTATTTATTTGTGGTAGGGAAGGAATAAGTAGCAAAGGTATCATAAGATGTTTGTATAGAGCTGCAGTAACAGTTGTTCTTGAGCAAGACTATTATTGGTGAGTTTGGATTACTACATCTCCATAAGTATTCAGAAACAGACAAATAGAGAGAGTTCACTTCAATATCAAGGTAGCTATTCCTCAGTGCTGCTACTTTCCAAAGAATGATTTCCCAGACCAAAGCAGATAGAGATTGGGTAGACTTTGTCTACCCAGATAGAGAGCTTCATTTGTAGTTCCAGTCTTCACAAAGTAAATATATTTTGACAGTATGTATGACAGACTTTTTCTACAGAGTTAAATCCATGGCATCATTCAAATAGCACACCAACAAAGTTAGTGCATACTAAATCTGAGATTAAAACCAATAACTAAAGGAATGAAGTACTAGGCTTGTCTGATATGCCTTGGATTGAGACAACAAATGACAGCTGACGAGACTGAGGGTTTAAAAACTGAATTTCAGGTGGAAATAGTCCTAAAGTGTATTTCTCTGAGATTTGGAAAGTGAGAAAAAGGAGAACAATCTGATAAAAGGAGAGAAAGAGAAATATTAGTTTTTGAAGACAGATTAGAACTGATGATTAAGAACAGTGGAAAAGTTTTGCCTCTCAGATGTTTCTCCAAGCAGATGTGGCTAAAGCAGCATGCATGCACTTCAAGAAATACACCTGGAAACATGGAAAGCATAAAAATGTGCTAAGCTAATAGACAGGCTCAGACATTAAATCTGGGGAGAGGGCAGGAAATAACAGAGGTCAGGAGATTATGTCACCAGTGATTGTCAACTATTTTGCAGTCTTCATTTAGCTTCTATAGTCTCCAGTTTTCACTACTAGCACCCTGGAAAGCAGGAAAAAAAGTTCCATGTTCTGCTGAGCTCTTATCATAGAATCATAGAATCATAGAATGTCAGGGGCTGGAAGGGACCTCAAAAGATCATCTGGTCCAGCCCCCCTGCCAGAGCAGGATGACCTACAGCAGATCACACTGGAATGCATCCTTCCAGCTTCAGCAAGCAATCGGATAGCACTGCTATCCCAGTTGGCATGTTATCAGCAAACAGCAGCCTGGCTTATACCCACACTCCAGGGAGCAGACTCCAGAAAGACCAGACAAGTGATGCTGAGCTTGCCCTGTCTTCACCACGGGAAAAAGGCATAGTCCCACCACTGCAAATCCATTTAATTGATTCAATCAGAATAGGCAAGCTACTGCCAGAAAGTCGGCTGAGGCGGATAGCACTGGCTCCATGAACACCCAGCCTTACTGTTTACAGAGTCATCACAGGAAGGGGGAGAAATCTGGTGATGAAGAAAGGAGCTGCATCACAGCTCCATTAACACACTTCCCTGCAACACAAACATTGTGTCTCCTGACTCCAAACAGGTGAGATTTTATTCTCTCAACAGTATTTAATCAGTACTGGTCTGCCCAAATGAGGCACTAGTTGGGATTTCTTGAAATAAATGCAACCGTCAGGGGTTTAGGAAGAGCTAACACCACGAGACATCTGGCAGAGGAGCCAAAAGCAAGAACAGGATCTCACTAGGACACTTCAAGAATTATTGTTGCCCCTAATGCACTCTGCCCCTTAAATGAATCTGCGTTTTCCTCTCACTCAACCATGTTTTCTGCTTTTTTAGCAACTTAAAATACACCATGATTTTTTTTATAATGGCTGATATAAGATCTTGAGATGAGGCTCTCAATTAACAACAGTAGCAGTCCCTCTATCTATAACATATGCATGTACTTCTAAGACGTTTTCAATTACTTCTGTCTTCCTGACATGCAGAGATTCTACTTAAATAGGAAATTGTGTTATCATATACATTTGTAGATTTTTGGAAAAATCTACAAATCTACATTTGTAGATTATGGAGCAACCCTTAGGAAAAGTACTGCAGGTTTTCAAGAGCCATACCTTCCTGAGGCTCCAGAAACCTCTCTGGTGCTTTCAACCCCTAACTACTTTAAACTCCAAACCTGAGCGTTGTCATCTGCAGAAGGCATTCAAGCTTCATAAAGCAGGAGGTTATTTCCATTTATAACTGAGCACAACTTGGGGTTTTCACTTTTGCTTTTTTTAGAAAGCTGATGATTAAAGTGCACGAGCTCAGATTACAGAACAAGACCAAGAACCCTGTATGTGTTCTTTCATAAATTCACCTAGGTAAAGACATCTAACAAAAAAAGTCTATATGCATTATATGAAGAAAACATAATGGCTAAACAAATGGGTAAAAAAGCATTCTGTGACTACCTCTGTGGCTGAAAGTAACTCAGAAGGCTTTGAGGAGGTTCTTGCTATTTTTGTTTATGACACAATAGAAATTATTCTGAAGTAATAGGTTAAGAAAAATAACCCTGTGGCTGGTGCTGTTTTTCAGGTATAAAGGTGACATTATGAAGTGAACACTTTCACACACGATTACAAATGCTATGAGCACAGATGAGCAGTTTAGGAAGGTTACATATGTCACAAAAATATATAAAGTATATAAAAAAAATAAAATTAAAAAGGGAAGGGAAGGGAAGGGAAGGGAAGGGAAGGGAAGGGAAGGGAAGGGAAGGGAAGGGAAGGGAAAGAGGAAAGGGAAAGGAAAGGAAAGGAAAGGAAAGGAAAGGAAAGGAAAGGAAAGGAAAGGAAAGGAAAGGAGAGGAAAGGAAAGGAAGGGAAAGGAAAGGAAAGGAAAGGAAAGGAAAGGAAAGGAAAGGAAAGGAAAGGAAAGGAAAGGAAAGGAAAGGAAAGGAAAGGAAAGGAAAGGAAAGGAAAGGAAAGGAAAGGAAAGGAAAGGAAAGGAAAGGAAAGGAAAGGAGCACAGTTATGAGTAATTAATTTGATGCACTAAAGTGACATCTCTTCAATGCTATTACTAATCTGTTGGAATGCAACTAGATAAATGTTTAGTTTGCCCTTATTTAAAAACACAGAAGAAATACAGCCTGATTCTAAAGTCTTGCTATTACAGTATCCAATAAATAGATTCAATGTTCTAGAAAGATTTTTGTCTGAGATTCTATTCTCATAATAGGTCAGAGAGATAAATCAGTCTGTGTTTTGAATAATTTGATTACATTGGTAATTATACACAGAATAAACCAGGTGGTTTCTGGTGGTTTGCTTTGGGTTTTGGTGTTGTGTTTTTTGTTGGGTTTGTTTGTTTGTTTATTTTCTGGAAGGTGATGCTATCAAAGAAAGCAGGTTGTTCTTTACAAGACTAAAGGAAAAAGAAAACGAGAACCATTAATTCTAACAGTGCCAGTTATCTGTCCACACACACTTAAACTAGATATGAAGCCCTTTCAAACTCTTTCTTCACAGCTCTGCTACTGGTAGGAAGCAAAAAATTTATTGTGATATCCATCTGGGGGCTTTCCTCAAGGGGTTAGTGGTATAAACATGCCACAGCATCAAAGCAAGACAACCGAAGATTGTGATTACTTAAATTAGGGTGGAGCAGCCCAACAGGATTAAAAACAACAACAACAACAAAAAGGTAAAAAAAATCTGCCCCCCCCCAAAAAAAAACCCTAACAAACAAGAAAGGTGTGAACTTACAGGTGATAAATATATTTTTTTCTTAGCTTTAGATTCTTTTTTGCATTCTTCTAAATCTTCTTCTATATAGTTGTAAATGGCCCAGTAGTGAAGCAACTACCAGGAGAAAAAGAAGAAAAAAATCGGTACCACCTTGTAAGAATCATAAAGACCTTTAAATATTTCAGGCTGAAAAAGCTGCTGGTGCTGAGGGACACTGATGAGTTTCAAACATAGGATAAAAAGGAGTGGGTGGATTGATGCCTACCTGATCTGCCAGATAGAGGTTAGGCTCTGTTAAGAGAAAAGGTCATTAGCACTTATTTGTTATGAAGGGGGATTTTTTTTTTTTTTAACTTACACTGATTTTTGTATATTAGAAGGAAAAGTTTGTTAATCTCAGTGAACATAAGCCTGAGACTAACTTTATGGTAAGACAGAGCACGCGGTGCCTGGTTTGTTTTGGGAAAAGATTCAGACTACTCTTGCAGGTGAGGCCACCCAACATTCAAAGCAACAATTTCAAAGTGTAACCATATATGCTTCTGCTGTGTAATTAAGTTTGTTTCCAGTTGATGGGAAGGCTACAAAGGTGCTCATAAAGAAGGAAACAAAATGCTATGACGCTATTATTGCATTTGATGGATATACATAAAGGAGGATTTGGTGGTTTGTTTTAAAAAATAATTAATTCTGTATTAAACAATTATTAACAGATATACATTGTTTATTTAAAATATTATGAGCTTTCAATGCTATGAATCACTGCTCTACTTCCCTCTCCAATTTAAATCCAGTATGAGGTCTTTTGCACTGCATTACAACGAGTATAATGCAAAATAATTGTTTTCAACATATAAAGTACAACTGAGCACACGTAGCAAAAAATGTTTATAGAGATTGTATCTTAAAAAAAATGAAAAAAAAAAGATTTAAACTTTGTATTGAAAGCTGCTACCCTTTTATAGTATCATTGGTTTTATTTGCTCCACCTCACATACATATTTTTCATTTTCTATTTCTATGTAATGGACAATTATCTAGGCAAATACTTAGGATGATTTAAAGAAATTATTCTTGTGGAGGGGTATTNAGAAATTACAGAGGCATCAAAGCATTTACTCACAATTTCTGCTTAATCAATAATCACCCTCCAAGGCTACGTCACAGTCTATACCAGTGTCCAATTCTTCTGCCTGTGGACTTTGAGGCTGGAATCCTCCGGCTTCAGGGGAAATAGTTTCTGACCTTGTGCTGCTGATTTCTTCTGGGTGCTCTCTCCAGGGATAGGTAGGCAAGATCTCTGGTGCAGAGGAAATACAATGCCATGCAGTCTGAGCACGGTCTGACACTGGCTACTCAGGCCGATTGTGTGCAGACAAGTGGGTCTGCTCCTGGCAACTTGTGGCAATGGCGCACACCAGGCAATCATAAGGCAGCGGGCATGCAGTGGGATGCACATCTGCATTGGAGTCTGAGCTCTGTAAAGGCAGGCATGAAGTGATCCCTGCAAGTGAGTATGCAGGCAGGCAAGTGAGTGAGTGAGCAATCTGTTTACCTGCATATCTCTATTTGTTAAATGTGGGCTGAGATTAATGGCCCATTGGCCACCAAAATGATCAATCAGGTTGGCAGTCAGCCAAACCTTACCATAACAGGCAAAAGCCACAAGCCTGGACCTTCCAAATATGGGGATCACATGGGCCTTACTCTAGGCAGGCATGAGCTGGGCGTGTGGGGACTTACACAACCTAAAGCCTGGGCAGGCCGGACTTTATGGTACCAGGCCTATTGTGTCCTTTGTGCCCATTATGTGTTTACCTCTGGTTATGGGCAGAATAACATGTCCAGGCAAGGCATGAATAAGCCTATTTTTGGGCCTATGGGCCCTCCACCACAATATTGAATTTTTTTTTTCCAGTATTTCACAAAGGGAAGGTGGATTGTGTGTGTTTGAGGGAACAAAAGGACATAGGAGTGGTATTAAAAGAGTACACAGACCTGAATAAAAAAACTTAAAACTGTTGCAAGTATCCACACACATGGAGGTGGTGGTGTCACCATCCCTGAAGATGTTCCAGAAAAGACTGGATGAGGGAATTATTGCCATGTTCTAGCTGATTGGAGAGGGATGGGTGATAGGTTGGACTGGATGATCTTGGAGGTCTCTTCCAACCTGGTTTATTCTATGGTTCTATGATCTCAATACTAGTGAAAGAAAAAACATTTATTATCTACGGCTTACCATAGGTATAGAGGGACAACATTTTGCATATGATTTATGACCATGATATCTTCATGAATCTGAGATGTGAATCCAAGATATGTGGTTAGCATTGTTCTTTCATGCAACCACTTTGGTGGATAGTTTAGAAAATTCATCATTCCTTTGAATCTCTTGGATAGAAATACTACCTTACTTGGCATGTTCTGACCTGTCCCTAACAAATCTGTATATCATTTTAACTGCTCGGAATTTACTATGCAAATGATGTGTGTACATTGTGCTGTCAAAGCTTTAAATAAGAGAATATTGTGATTTATGTGTTGCTATGCATAAACTTTCAGACAAGCACTACAGTAAAATAATCTGTGAAATATTATGCTTAAAGCAATTAGTTACACAATCACATCTTGGGCAACTACTATGTTAGGAAACACCTGTGTGCTAGTTTGAAGCTAGCTAGAATGTTTTGGTGAGAAGAACTAGATTACAGGCTGCGAAAGGGAAAACAGAGTGGTGTCTACTTCACTCATAGGCTTGCTGAGAGATACAAGAACAAGAATCCAAACATAGATAAGGCACTTCTGGGGGAACTGGCTGAGCTGCATTTCTTTCTAGTCTCTCTGCCATCTCTCTGATTAATCCAGTTTGCTTTCTAAACCCCTAGCTTAACCTCCATTCTTCCTTGGGCCTGGGATAAGGTTGAAGGTGGGGGAAAAGGTGGAAAGGCAGTTGGAATCCCCTCCTGGGGACTCAGGTTTCTGGGAGGGCTGTTGTGTTTCTGTATTACTTTTTACCTTGTTTATTTCTGTATATAAATATATATACTGTAAATATCTCCTTGTATATTCTGCTAAGCTGTAAACAATAAGCTTCAATCAATATCCAGAGCCAGCTGAGTCTGGTCTGGGTGACTTCCAAAGTGTGGGGGTGCAGGTAACACACAAATCATCACACATTTGCCTTGTGTGAATCAGATTAAAAGGTCTGTAGCTACTTATTTTTCTGCATTTCCCTTCAACAATTAAGAACAGACACCATTACCAAGACACTACTTTTTTTGTGTGTGCTATTGTTACTTCTGCTGCTTGGATTATCCACAGCTGTGAAGGAACTAGCAAGCAAAGTCCAATTGCAGAAGAAACCAGTAAAATGTATTAGTGAATTGAAAAATGCCAAGCACAATTTTTTTGTGGGAAAAAAACCAAACCCAAAACAAAACAATGATTGTGTATCTAATTGTAAGGATAGAAGTTATCCTATCCTTAAACTAATCTAAAGTTGCATTCATTTTTACTTATATTTGCATGGATACCAGTTCTTTGGCTCCATAGGAAATGGATTACACTTCTACCTGATATTAGTAAGTAATGAATCATAGAATGAATCATAGAATCATAGAATGGTTTAGGTTGGAAGGGACCTCAAGGATCATCCAGCTCCAACCCCCTGCCATAGGCAGGGACACCTGCCACTAGAGCAGGTTGCTCAAGGACTCATCCAGCCTGGCTTTAAACGCCTCCAGGGAGGAAGCATCCACAACCTCCCTAGGCAACCCGTTCCAGTGTCTCACCACCCTCACTGTAAAGAACTTCCTCCTAACATCCAGTCTAAATCTCCCCTCTTCCAGCTTAAACCCATTCCCCCTCGTCCTAACATTACTAGACCTTGTCAATAGTCCCTCCCTAGATTTCCTGTAGGCTCCCTTCAGATACTGGAAAGCCACTCTAAGGTCTCCTCGAAGCCTTCTCTCCTCCAGGCTGAAGAGCCCCAACTCTCTCAGCCTGTCCTCATAGCAGAGGTGCTCCAGCCCTCTGATCATCTTCGTGTCTCTCCTCTGGACCCGCTCCAGCAGTTCCATGTCCTTCTTGTGTTGGGGGCTCCAGAACTGCACACAGTACTCCAGGTGGGGTCTGAGGAGAGAGAGTAATGAATGCCTTTCTCAGTCAGATCCTGTCTACTAAACAATCCTCTGAAATATAAAAGACAGGAAAATTTACTTCTCTTTTTTTACAACAATTAACCACCCTCACCCCCTGATTTATTAATGAGAAATAATTAGCCGAAGATTAATGTATGGCGCTCTATCATGAAAGATAAAATGACTACATTGTAGTTGTGCAGTCACATTGTGGTACAGAATGAAATTAGACTTTAGGTCATGCTTTCAGGTTAAGTCCTTTATCCAACCTTTCCATCTTTTTCTGTTGGAGGAATTCTACTGCTGTTGAAAAGAACTGCTCTTTCAAGATGCTTTATAGGTATTTTTGTATTTGTGATACACTGTGAAGGAAGTTTTCACTGAATTGGAAGCTTGTAAGAAAGATGGAAAGAAACTTACCTTGTTAAGAACAGACTCATAGCACAAAATCTACAACTAAACCACGTATGCTTCACTGTTGTGATGGTTTGGGTGTCCTCCGCCCCCCCACAACTTTAGAAATCACCCAGACTAGACTCAGTCGGCTCTGGAAATTTGAATGAAGCTTATATTTACAGCTGGCACAATTTACAAGCAGATATTTACAGTAAATACAGTTATAGACAGAAATATACAAGGGAAAAAGGTAATACAGACACAACTCCCCTCCCAGAAACCTGAGTCCCCAGGAGGGGCTCTCAACCACCCCTCACCTTCCCCCTACTCCTCTCAACCTTACCCCAGTCCCAAGGAAGAATGGAGGTTCGGCCAAGGGGATTAAGAAACAAAGGTGAAATCAGCCAGAAAAGCAAATGGAGGGTGAGGTTAGAAAGCAAGATGGAGTTCAGCCAGCAGCCTCAGCTTCTCCCCGGCAGGCAGAGAGCAGAAGAGAACAGCCCAGTGTGAAGTGACCTAATCTTTGTTTTGCCTTTCTTCTTTACACATCACAGCAAGACTGTGAGCGAAGTAGACACCATTGTTTTCATTTCTCAGCCTATGATCTAGTTCTTCTCACCAAAACATGCTAGCTAGGCTCAAACTAGCACAACTATGTAAAAATGTAACTGTTGTGATAGTCATATAATTGGCTCCTGTTACATGCCTGGATCGTTGCTGTCCTTTCTTTTCGCTAAGGAAATACCCAAACTTCATTTACCCTATACTTTCTGCATTTTGCATGTCATTCATCTCATCCTGGCAGGTTTCATGAGAAAAAAACCCTTGTGATTTTAACTGCTTTAAATAGAGTCCAAGAACTTGCTGTTACATGCAAGTATTTGCTAACTCTTATCTATTTTCAAACTACCTATTATCTATTATTGAATTAACTATTATTAACTATCTATTAACTATTATCAAATTAGAAGGGTGAGAGAATAAGGAACCTTTCCTAAAACATACTTGCTGATGGTAACTCCAGGCTGAAAATTTTAAAACTAGGTGACCAACCCTCAATCAAGTCATTTACCAAGTATCTTTTATGCCAGAAGCTCTCTCAGTTGGATACTGCCTTCTTTCAATTCCTAAAATTTAAAAAATAGACCTGTAGAGAGGCATGCAGCAGACTCCACTGAGGCATGCAGAATCAACTTTATTATGGCCAGAGCTACTTCTAAACCACAGTACAGACAGACCATTAACATAATATCAATGACTGATATTTTTGTTTTGAACATACTTCGTCCCTCGATTTCATTTTTCTCCTGGGACATTTGCTACTTTATCTTAACTCCTGCTTCTGTCTCATGGGGGAAGCATCTTGTAACTCTTGGGATTCAACACTGTTCACTCTCTACACAGCTCATTATTTTTCTCTTACATTTCTCTTACTTGCATTCCCACATGGATCCTATCCAGAAAAGTCAACATGAATAATAAGGATTTTTTGAGAAATTTCAACAAAATTAAACAAGTCTATAAGCTCTCTGTTGAACATAAATCTTTGTTCTTCTCTCCCAATGAGTTTTCCAAATGAAATTCCTTTATGCCTTGAGAGATCATATAATCATGTAGATTAATGATTTATTTCTAATAAAAAAGGTTAATTGTTGTCTTGCCATATTACTGAGTTGAACTGGGCAAAAGAGTACATAGGGACTCATCAGTGGAAACAAAAGACTTTATCTTAACATGAGGGAGGCTTCTAACTTCGTGATCATCATGAGGTAGAAGACGGAAGAGCTTCTGTTACTGAAAGAAGAGGAAGATCATCTGTTTGAGCCTGACTGTGCAATGGTACTTTATTGTTCTATCCTATGTCTCAGTCAACAGCAACTATCTTTCTTCAAGAAATATTTTCCTCATTTTACACAGACACAGGGTGATGAAATCACAGATCCTCAGTGGCATTTAGCCATCTAACCCATCCCTGGAGACATTACAAGTGAGACTCGGCAGGGATTTGGGTAACCTGATCTAGTTGAGAATGCCCCTGCTAACTGCAAGGGGCTTGCACTAGATGACCTTTAGAGGTCTCTTCCAGCCCAGATCATTCTATGATTCAACTTTTCTGTGAATCCCAGTTGGTAGCTGCTGATCCCAACCAACAAACAACATGCAACATGTAGTATGAAATGAACTGCTGCAGATGCCCTGATTGGACAGCAGCAGGGGCAAGGGCAGAAGCATACACCATCTCAAACCACAAAACAATGCTACATGCTTGTCAATACTCAAGTAGTATGCTCTTTACAACTATCTGAATGGAGGTTGGAGTAAGGAGGAGGCCAGCATTTTCTCCTTCATGGCAAGCAACAGGACTAGAGAAAAAGGTTACAAGCTGCACCAGGGGAGGTTTAGACTGGGTGTTAGGAAAAAGTATTATCGAATATTGGAATAGTCTGCCCTGGGCAGTGGTGAAGTCACCAGCCCTGGAGGTATTTAAAAGGTGTGTACACCTGGTGCTTAAGGATGTGGTTTAGTGGTGGCCTTGCAGTGCTGAGTTGAAGGTCGAACTAGATGATGTTGAAGGTTTCTTCCACCTAAAGATACTCTGTGGTTCTAATTCTGCAATAATGCCCCAAGTTTCAGGGGACTACATGGCCCAAATACACATGGCAACTTTCAGGGCTAGCCTGACAGAGACACACTTTGGCAACATCCAGATGTTAGCATCATGCCTGTACAAACTTATTTGATTGTTCACAGTTCAAAATTCCTGTTGTGATGTTGCCATGAAGGTGATTTTTTTTTTTTTTTTGTGAGTATCAGGTAGAAAATTCCCATACTGTTCTGTGGTGACGTTTGAAATGGGAGCAAGTACCTAAAGTTTAAGCTGTCTTAAATTTAAAGAAGCACCTGATAAAGGTGCAGGCTACACAGGCTCAGCAAAAAGGTAGATTTCTATGGGTTTTATTTAATTCTGAATGGATTTATTAAAGTCAATGACGATGGCTGCTAGAGATCTGAAAAAGAAGGAACATAGACACAAAATGACACTGAAGAAGCTAAATATTAGAGCGCAATTCTACATCTGTAAAAAAGCACAAGATTATTTATATATAGATACATATGTCCTTATACATATTTGTGGTGGTTTGTTTTTTTTTTTTCCTTAAAGTTTACATTCTGGAGGAGTTTTCTGTTTTGTTTCTTCTGTTCCCTAAATCTATTGAGCTGCAGTGCAGCCTGGAACTCAAAGTAAGCGAATAAAGCTGATTTATCAGAATGAGGGTTTTGCATTCTGCACAGAGTATTTGATGAAGTGAATCTCTTTTCCTAACAATGTCTTACAGATTCTTATCAGAAGCCCCTTAAAAAAAAAAAAAATCAAGGATATTAAAAAAAAAAAAAGGGCAGTTTTTGTGGAACAAATTTTCATGCAAATCGTGGGAAGAAGTATCTTTTCCAGGTTATTAATCTCCCTCAAAATCATTTTAACATTCAAATATATTGTGTTTTCAATTACTTCAGAGTAAAATAAATAAATAAATTTAAAACAAACAAAAAAACCCCACCAAAGTCTCCTCATAAATGTGTACTGAAATTACTGGAAAGATGCCTGCATACCAAGTGCAGTAAATGAACCACTTTGTCCTTAATCCATTTTGATATTTCTAGTGTGTGAAAACTGTTAAATACATCCTTTTAAATGCTCAGTTACAATCAAAACAGATCAGTTTAATTCTCTTGAAAAGGGATTGTCATGGAGGGTCTGTGGGCCCAAAATAGGCTTATTTCTATGCCCCACTTTGCTTTGCCTTGCCTGGACATGTTCGCCTACCCCAAATATGTTTTCCTCCTCTAACCAGGGGTAAACAAGCCCAAACAGAGGCAAGCATATTAAAGGCACATAAGAGGGGACAATAAGTCTGGCACCACCAAGTCTGTCCTACCCAAAGCCCAAGTGGAAAACAAGTTGTATAAGCCCACACGCTTAGCGCATGGGTCACTCATGCTCTTGCCATATTTGGGGGTACCGGACCTGTGGACCCTTCCAAATTTGGTATGTCCTGGCCTGCTGCCAGAAGCCCATTGGACAGTATTATGGCCAATAAACCCACCAATCTCAACACATATCTTATAAATGGGGCAATCTAGGTAAGCAAGAAGCCTTTTGCCACCCTCTCCACCCTAACTCCCATCTGCTTGCTGCCTGAGGCCATTGCCTTTGTTCCATGGCACCCTGCATCGATCCAGTGAATGGTCGAATGAGGTGTTCCCGGCAGCCCACCGTTTCAGCCTGCTGCTTCAGCCTGATCCTGCTCGTAGGACCTTCCCAGACAGCGTGCCCCAGACTCGAGCTGAACTGCTAGCCCCAGGGGAATCAACTCCGTGGCTTTCACTCTATATATATATTGGGGACCACAGATACCGAGACTTCGAATTAGTGAGTACTCCAAGCCTCTTGTTTCAAGTAGCGAAGGAACCTTATTAACTCTACCCGCGGCACTTTATGCCGCAAGACTCTCTCACCGGAACTTCTCTAAACCTATACCAAATTGCTTAATTCAACTGTAAATAGACATTCTGCAGCGTGGTTTCACTAACAGTGTACAAAGAATTCGTGTGGGTTAGTTGTATATAAGTTTGGGGGAAAATTTTCTGTATATATTAATAAATTATTTAAAACTTTCAAATCGGCCTCCGATCTCCCCAAACCCAAAGCCAAACCCCTTTACAACAGAGATGGTTTTATTTATTGAAAGAATTAAAAATAAATTACGCTGACAGAGAAAAAAATGGCATAGTTTATATTGCCCAAAATCATAATATAGCTAATAAACACTTAAGAGTGTTTCAAATATCTTATTATACAAATTCTTGTAACAAACACATTGCATTTTAAGTCAAAACCACAATTCACATCTTGTACAGATGTCTCAACTTTGTTTCACTGAACTTTAAAGTAGAAGCACTTTTAAAATCAAAGTTGTTTTCAATGTTAAAAATACTTTTACTGATAATAAACCAGTTTAGTGCTAAGTACAGCTGTATTATCATAGTATCATAGTATCATAGTATCATCAGAGTTGGAAGAGACCTCACAGATCATCAAGTCCAACCCTTCACCACAGAGCTCAAGGCTAGACCATGGCACCAAGTGCCACGTCCAACCTTGCCTTGAACAGCCCCAGGGATGGCGACTCCACCACCTCCCTGGGCAGCCCATTCCAGTAGCCAATGACTCTCTCAGTGAAGAACTTTCTCCTCACCTCAAGCCTAAACTTCCCCTGGCGCAGCCTGAGGCTGTGTCCTCTCATTCTGGCGCTGGCCACCTGAGAGAAGAGAGCAACCTCCCCCTGGCCACAACCACCCCTCAGGTAGTTGTAGACAGCAATAAGGTCTCCCCTGAGCCTCCTCTTCTCCAGGCTAAACAATCCCAGCTCCCTCAGCCTCTCCTCGTAGGGCTTGTGCTCGAGGCCTCTCACCAGCCTCGTCGCCCTTCTCTGGACAAGCAAGATCTATCTATAGATCTAGTTTTACATTCTAATTGAAATTCATGAAGGTGATTCAAATGTTACCATTTATGGTGGAAAAGGTGCTGGTAAAAGCAAATAAAAAGTGTAATTCTTTGTCCTCCTTTGCTGTGTAAATTTTACACTGTTTAGCACCGAAGCAGTGTTAATAGAGTGCTAATACCAAAAGCATGCAGTCCATATATTTTCCATTAATTTGCCAGACTATCTCTTTTATCCATTTTAAATGAATTATCCTTGTGCATGAGCAAAGGAAAAAAAGCTACACCTGATCACATTCTCTCCAGATTATCCTATCAGATATAGCAGAATTATTTTCCTTAAAAAAAAACAGCTAACACTGTAGCAGTAGTGTGTAGGAGCAGTGATTGTGTTCTGTTATGATTAGTCACTTCACATCCTCCTACCAAGATGTGTTTGTGTAACACAATGAAACAAAAATATTATTAAGGAGATGTTGAAATTAAGACATTTTGTCCTTCTGCAAAATAGAGCTGTGAAAAGTACAAGGAAAATTGGAATTTAAGCCAATGCTTACCTCTCTCCTGCAAGAGGTAGCACTGAAAATGCTGGGCAGGCTGGCATGAGTGCTGCAGATACCCTCCACCCCACTTGTGTTTGCAACAGGAGCCAACAAACTCCATCCTATGGTCAGCAGCAGCTTGCTGCTTTCTGTGAGAAGATGTGTACAGTTTGGGACTGTTGAATCAAAGAAATTGTAACATTTTGCCATGGAGTAGCTTATGGAATTTTTGCATTTTCAAGGTATCTGGTGAATTTTGCTCTTTCCTTGACTGGAGGAATTAGCTTGGGGCTACTTTAATAACAGTGACTGCAATGATCCATTTTCAGCCCCATGGACATTAGAACTACTCTCTCCTACTTTTCCTCCCTCTTCATCCTCTGGATGTAAGTACTCTTCATGAACTACTTGAACAATAAGAAGAAGTACTTGAACAAGAAGAAGTAGTACATGAACAATGAGATGAATAGTTTGGCCTCCTGTAAGCATGGACAATTTGCAAAGTTCTCTCTTCAGAAGCTATCATTTTTCAGAGCTAAAGAAAAAAGTAGTTTCTTGAGGCTAGCAAGAACTCTTCACATGTAAATTTCAGGCAGAAAGCCAACAGTACTTGAGAGTCCTTTAATGAGATGCTCAGCATGATTTCAGAAGCTCCACCGTCAGGGGCAGGCAGGTTGCCACTTTAGGAAACATTTTGGATTTGTTTTCTTCACACTTAGAGATTGATACAATGGAGACGAGGAGCTGGACCATAAAATAAAGTCACTTTCAGAAATCTTGCACAAAAGGTATTAGACAGTTACTGCTCCTCTATTGAAATCTGTCTCTTTGATACCAAGTCTCAGCTTTGAAACGGCTCGTTTATTTGCAGAATTGTCTTGAGGTTTAGTGACAATAAGATACCATAGTAGATGTTAGGGAATTCCTTATGGGCCAGCTTGAGACTTCAGGCACATCTGAGGACAGAGGGATGAGCAAACGCTGAATGAACCCTTAAGTAACTCAGGAAGGCATTTATTTCTAAAGATAAATAGCAATTCTCCTACCACAGCTTCCTTTCTCAGTGGGTCTTCAAGATGCAATCTATATACATGACATGTGCTGTAACTGCTTTTATCTAGCTTCAGTCTGAGAAGTTAGGGGTCAGCAGAGGGATGGGTTTGCTTGCTTCCTTGCAGCGCTCTGCTCTAGGGAATTATAAAAGGGCTGTGGTGGGGCCAGTGTTCTTCCTACATTTCTGGACCACTCAGGCAGCACACGCAAATGGATCAACCGATTTCTTTTCCACTCTCGGAGGGCTGCATCACTCAGGCTGCCCGGTGCCTTATATGCAGAAGTTTCAAAGGAGGAAAGAATGGACAAACAAGGAGGTAACGCCAATGCCTTTGTTAATCCTTGGCCACTGTGTCACACCAACTATTGATGGCACTGTCAGGAAATAACATGAAATAAATGTGCTATATGAATAGGAACCATCTACTAAATACAGTCTGGACTTCAAAATCTCCCCAGGGCATGTGTCATAGCACCTGTTATCCTCTTCCAGTCCTTGTATCTTGAACAGCAGAAATGATTTTTTCAAAGTAATGACTTGCTGTTTAAAATCCATGCTAATTGTCATTTCTGTCACAATATTCCTTTATCACTTTTATTTTAGGGAACCATGGGATCTTAGCATCGAGGAGTGTGTTGACATATTTTACAAAAGGAAAGTGTAATACAAGGATTTCTTAAAAGAGTTCTTGTTTGTATTCACATCTATTAAATTCACAGCATTATGGAGTGCCGCTGTTCCTAGTTACTTTTCACAAACTGACAATATGTTTGTAGTTATAAACATTAGAGCTATGAGAAAAACACTTAAGCAAAGAGGTCACAGTCAATATCAAGGCCATGAGGTACGTGAAATGAGCAGGCATTGCTGTCTTGGGATACGGAGCTGTAGAATGTAATTCAGGGAAACACTACCATCACAGTATCACAGTATCACAGTATCACAGTATCACCAAGGTTGGAAGAGACCTCACAGATCATCAAGTCCAACCCTTTACCACAAAGCTCAAGGCTAGACCATGGCACCAAGTGCCACGTCCAACCTTGCCTTGAACAGCCCCAGGGACGGCGACTCCACCACCTCCCTGGGCAGCCCATTCCAGTGGCCAATGACTCTCTCAGTGAAGAACTTTCTCCTCACCTCAAGCCTAAATTTCCCCTGGCGCAGCCTGAGGCTGTGTCCTCTCGTTCTGGCGCTGGCCACCTGAGAGAAGAGAGCAACCTCCCCCTGGCCACAACCACCCCTCAGGTAGTTGTAGACAGCAATAAGGTCACCCCTGAGCCTCCTCTTCTCCAGGCTAAACAATCCCAGCTCCCTCAGCCTCTCCTCGTAGGGCTTGTGCTCGAGGCCTCTCACCAGCCTTGTCGCCCTTCTCTGGACACGCTCAAGCATCTCGATGTCCCTTCTAAACTGGGGGGCCCAGAACTGAACACAGTACTCAAGGTGTGGTCTAACCAGTGTGGAGTACAGGGCACAGATCTACATTTTGGAGTCTGTAATCATTTCAGTTCAGTTCTACCTAGCTGCACAGCACGAGTCTCCTTTGTGAGAGAGCACTCAGAAAGATAACAGCAATTTTTTTTTTAATTACATTTTTGAGTTATATTTACGTGCCTTCATTGAAGACTATCAGTTATCATTCTCCATCATGTCAATTGCACACACAAAAAATATGTCTCTCTGTGTGTGTTATCCACTATAAGAAAAAATGTCAAGAATTGTACAGCACTTCTATTTCACTATGACTATTTGTATCTCTGGCTGTTTCAGATGGTCAGGTTTCAGATCGCTACCTCAGTAAAAGTGTATGCACATGCAGAGCTCAGTCACAGTTCTACTTCTCTCCAGAATTTATAGATAGATAGATATACACAGATAGATGAGGAAAGGAATTAAATGCTTATTTTCTTAGATATTTTCACTGATTCAAAGTAATTTCAAAATCATTGTTTATTGAGGCGAACTAAATAAAGACAGTATCCTGAACTGATGGAATTTAAGACTGTGAAGCTATTTTGCTTTCATGACAAGTCCTTTATATAACTGAAATTCCTGGTCTGTGCTGGAATTACATAAAGAAAAGTTGTTGATAGAAAGGTATCATCTACATTGAAATGCATAGATCCCTCATAGATGTCAATTAATTGTAATGATTTCTAATTTTTAATAAATCTACAATTAAAACTTCTAGAAGATCTATGACACTTAACGCTGTTCCTAATGTTTTTGGACTGAATTGATTCTGTATTTTTATTGATGCTTTGACTCTGTTACACAGTATGAATGCATACTGTAATTTCTGCAAACAACTTCAATAGCATTTATTTATGTTACTATTTCAGAATAAAATTAAAGTTCAAATGCTACAAACTGACAGTTACAAAGCAGAATAGGAGTAGTGGAATATATTGTATAAATCATTAAACTAAGTTTGTGTTGTGCCTTGCATGACAACAGAATGTCTGCAGTGTGCAGTATGTGTTTTCCTGCACACTTTGCCAAATGCTCATCCAGCAGCAGCTGAAACATTCTCCTTCCCTCTGCAGACCCTATGGAGAAGCTGGAATGCATGAGCTGGGGTGTGTGAGCAGGAATGGTGCATCAGAAAGGGCTGACATTAGGGAGATGTGTGCAGCCAGGGTGAATGCCTGGGAGCCAGCATTGAGATCTGTGTCCACCTACCTGCCTGTAAGTGCACCATGATTTTTCAGAAAGCTATGCACACTTTTAATTAATGTCTGTGTCAAAATCTGAGAGTAATCGCATGAGACAAATATGACTTTCCTCCCCCCCCCAAGTCTTAGGATATGAATAGATACAAGAAACACCTGGGGAAGGGGAGTGGAAATGAGAGCTCAGTCACAGAAGACAGATCCATGCCAAAGGAGAAAAATGGTGAAGTCAGCAAATCCCCATTACATGAACCCTAGTTATGCATCTTAAAGGCAAGACTGCTTTCTCTCTGTTCATCCTTAGATGAGTAGAGATTCTGAAATCCAGAACAGTCTACACAGAAATTATTGATATGTTTGCCCAGCCCTAACCAACATAAGAATCTGTCCTGATTTCTTTCTAATTGATCTAGAGATTGTTTTCTATATGAGCAAAACTAAATAGTAAACATATTTGCTGTAAAAAAAAAAATAAATCTTAGTCTCAGGCACAGCCCTGGAACAAATGTATATGCAAGTAACATCCAAGTAAAAAAATCCTACTCATATAAGTATGCAGGAAATAGTATCATAGAATCATTTAGATTGGAAAAGACCTTGAAGATCATTGAGTCCAACCATAAACTAAACCCTGCGAAGTTCTACACTGAGACATGTTCCTAACTGAAATATCTATGCTTCTTTTAAATACTCCCACAGATGGTGACTCAAAACAGTTTAAGTGAAGAGAATTTTCCTAAGATCCAGTCTAAACCTCCCTTGGTGCAGCTTGAGGCCATTTCATCCTGTCCTATCACTTGTTACACTGGAAAAGAGAAAGACTCATCCTACTACAACCTCCATTCAGGTAGTTTTAGAGAGTGAGAAGGTCTCTCATGAGCCTTCTTTTCTCCCAGTTAAAGAACCTCAGTTCTCGAAGCATCTCCTCATAAGACATGAGGCTCTAATTCTGGGTGCCTTCCATTTTACAGGGTTAGTCCTGCAGGATCAGTGCAGCCAAGGCTTTTACACTGTTATCTTAGAGTCGTATGTCACCACAACTCCTGCATGGCTCTTGCTTGGTTTAGGCAGTGGTCTGTAAGCATCAACTAGACAAAGTGCAATTATCTAAGCATTTATTTTATTGTTCTGACCAAATAATTAAAGATTCTTTAGCTACATGAAGTATTTGATACAGCCTAAAAGAAACAAAGTTCCTTGATTTTTGGCAGTGTTAATTTTAAATATTGAGAGCACTCACTCATCCTGACACCAGAAAAGAAAAGAAAAAACAAAAACAAACAAACACACATACACAAAAAAAAAAAAAAGCCCAAACAAACCCTACATCATCTGCTACAACTTTATAAAAACAAAGAACAAATGGCCTCATTTTCAAAGTTTCATTCAGGGTCATATGAGGTGGTTGTGCTAATAATACGAAGCACAAACAAACTGATTTAGGTGAGAAACTACATTATAGCTTGTACCACTTTGGAGTCAGACTTCAAAATCTATGCCCAAAACAGTGTTAATGTTCATGCTGTTTGATTTGCACATGACCTTTAATATTTCTGTGCCGGTCTCCCAGGGTCAAGTCTTTTGAAAAAGCAGTTGTCTAAAGTGTGATTTCTAAATCTATATTTATGTGTCTGAATTGACAGTTTGATTTTACAAAACCCTTGAGCATCAAGCAGTTCCCATTGATTCCATAACGGAGTTGAATGGTGCAAAATCAATACTCTTAGGTGCCTAAATACCTTCCAGCATCACAGCTCTGGTGGCTCTGGTAAGACTGTATTGTGGTGAACAGTTGTTTTGACTTGTCAATACACCATGTATGTGAGATTTCATCACTATTGTGGCCTAATCCTGTCATTTCAGTTGCAACTAATTCTTCATTTTGATACTGAAAATGTTTTTGTGCTTGAACTACTCACACCACTAGAAAGTGTTGGTGGACCTTTTTATTTGAGAGTCAGTGACAAGTTAAACTTGAACAATCATGAATACATAGAGACAGGCTGGAAAGGATGTTTAAAGGTCAGCTGTCCAATCTCCCTTGTCTCAGCAGAGACATCTATACCTAGATGAGAGCTCTGTCTAATCTGATCTTGAGCACTTCCATGGAGGGGACAACATTTCTGGGCTACATTTTCCAGTTGTCACCACCCTTAACAAATTTCTTCCTAGTATCCCATCTGTATCTACCTTCCTTCATTTTAAAACCATCAACTCTTGTCCTGCCATTACAGACCCTGGTAAAACGTCTCAATCCATCCTGAGCTCTTTTCTTTGTCACAAAATTCCTTCATCTTGTGAATTTTGATGAAAGCAAGGTAGGGCTGTTCTGAATATATTGCATTAACTCTGAACAAAAGGGTTGGGAATAACTATTAGGCCAAAGAAACTACCACAAAGGTTTTGCATTCACAACTCTGATTACCTTATGCATATAGATTTCTCCCCCTATCTCTTGCATACCATGGTAGAGACTTCAGATTATCTTTTGTGAAATGAAAAAGTTTGAATTATCCCTATTTAGGAGATTGGGGTGAAAATTTGAAGTCATGAATCAGTTTAGATTATAGGATTTTATTAAGGAGCCTGCAAAAACCATAATCCTGCTGGATGACCAGGATTTAGAAACATTTTTTAAAATCTCATCTTTAAGAGGATCCTTCAGCACTTGTCTCACTTACGTGTCTGGAAAGGTCACGGAGCAGATCCTCCTGAAGGCTCTGCAAAAGCAAATGGAAAACCAGGCAGAGGTGACTGGTGGTAACCAGCAATGGCTTCACTAAGGGCAAATCATGCCTGACAAATTTCGTGGCTTTTTATGATGTAGTCACAGCTGCAATGGACAGGGGAAGGGCAACTGATGTCGTCTACCTAGACCTGAGTAGGGCATTTGACTCTGTCCCACATGACATCCTGGTCACCAAACTGGAAAAGCACAAACTGGATGGGAGGAGCACTCACTGGATAAGGAATTGGCTGGATGGTCACATGCAGAGAGTGGTGATCAATGGCACAATGTCCACCTGGCGACCGGTGACAAGTGGTGTTCCTCAGGGGTCAGTGCTGGGACCAGAGATCTTTAACATCTTTGTCAGTGCTATGGACAGAGGAATTGAGTGCACCCTCAGCAAGTTTGCAGATGACACCAAGCTGTGTGGCACAGCTGACTTGCTGGAGGGCAGGGATGCCATCCAGAGGGACCTGGACAGGCTGGAGAGGTGGGCCCAGGCCAACCTCATGACGTTTAACAAGGCCAAGTGTAAGGTCCTGCACCTGGGTCGGTGCAATCCCAGGCACAGATACAGGCTGGGTGATGAATGGCTGAGAGCAGCCCTGAGGAGAAGGACCTGGGGGTCTGGGTCGACGAGAAGCTCAACATGAGCCGGCAGTGTGCACATGCAGCCCAGACAGCAACCCTGTGCTGGGCTGCATCAAGAGCAGTGTGGCCAGCAGGGCAAGGGAGGGGATTCTCCCCCTTTACTCTGCTCTCCTCAGACCCCACCTGGAGTACTGTGTGCAGTTCTGGAGCCCCCAACACAAGAAGGACATGGAACTGCTGGAGCAGGTCCAGAGGACAGCCATGAAGATGCTCAGAGGGCTGCAGCAGCTCTGCTATGAGGACAGGCTGAGAGAGTTGGGGCTCTTCAGCCTGGAGAAGAGAAGGCTTCAAGGAGACCTTATAGTGGCTTTCCAGTATCTGAAGGGAGCCTACAGGAAAGCTGGGGAGGGACTATTGACAAGATCTAGTAATGTCAGGACGAGGGGGGAATGGGTTTAAGCTGGAAGAGGGGAGGTTCAGACTGGATGTTAGGAGGAAGTTCTTTACAGTGAGGGTGGTGAGACACTGGCACAGGTTGCCCAGGGAGGTTGTGGATGCTTCCTCCCTGGAGGCGTTTAAGGCCAGGCTGGATGAGGCCTTGAGCAGCCTGCTCTAGTGAGAGGTGTCCCTGCCTATGGCAGGGGGTTGGAGCTGGATGATCCTTGAGGTCCCTTCCAACCTAAACCATTCTATGGTTCTATGATTTCTAAATATTTTTTAATTGGCACTTTTTTGGACTTGCACTTAAATTACTGTGTAAAAAAAAATGCTTGTTCGATACCTACTCAAGTTTAGAGGTTTGCAAAAGTAGTGGGTCTTGGGTGTTCATTAGGAACTTACACAAACCATCTGTTTACTAAAATCCCACAATCATGACTCAGATCTGTATTTGCTATCATATTGTCACCTTTTTCCTGCTGGGTTGTTTTTACCCTTTTTTTTTTCTTCAGGGGCTATAATATTCTTTGAGACTTTGATCTTGGCCCATTCTTTGAGGACGTAAAGGCAAGGCAACTTCTTAAATAATGCAACTTGTGCAATCTCCCAGGCAAATGGCAAATTAATCAGTCTCTGAATCTTTGCTTTTTTGAAGACTTGTGCATTTTTAAAGAAGATGGAGTAATTGTTTAGTGACTTGATGCCATTGATTTTCTTTATGGATGGTGTTGACTGGGTCTGTGTCAGGTCACCTGGGAGAGATAGCCTTTGCATAGCTAAATAAAATGAGGAAAGTACCACTTCTTATTCCATATTCACAAGGAAAGCTCCAGTCCTTCAAGCAAGTTTTGTGTGACCTTTTAGTAAAAGCAACTTTTCTTTCTTATGCATTTGAGAAAATGAGAGAAATGCAATGCTGCATAGGCATGAAACAGAGGTCTGGATTTCACATGCTGGTAGTCTCCTAGTGTCAAGGGTTGGGGCTGGCCTGGCTGCTAAAGGAGTGACGGATGCTTTCTATTAACCCCTCTTCCTTCCCAAAAGGAAGAGTATGGAAATAAGCGAGAGAAACTTATAGACTGGAAAAGAAAACTAAAAATGCTTTAATGCAAATAATAATAATGAAATTAAATATCCACAAAACTAATATTAAATTCAACCTTTCTGGTGGCAGTTAGTCACTGTCACCATTCATGTTATGGGTGGAGAAAGAAGATAGGACAGAATCCTTCTTGCATGTTGGTCATTGAAGCAGAAAAAGAGGCAAAATTTGACCCTCATGTGTGGGTCATTTTAAGGCCACCTGAACTTCTTCTTGCAGGTGCAGACTTTTACTTTGCCCCTTTGAAGCAAATAATATTTAGCAGCAACCTAGGTCTGCACATCTTAGCAATGACCTGGGTCTGAACACCTGTCCTTGGCACTAACTAGAAACATTGAGTGTTGTCACTAATAGAAACAGACAGTCTGCAAAAACATACTGTTAATTTCAGGAAGTACTTAGAAGAAACTGAGCTGAAAGGTAACATCTCTAACCAAGTGTGTTCTATTATAACTCAAGCCAGAATAGGTAGTTAAGAAATCCTGATTGGAAGAAAAAGTAAAGAGCAATAGAGAAAGTTTAGTACATGCTTAATCTTTATGTTTCTGCTTGTTTTCTCCATTAACAACTGGAACAGAAATGGCCTAATGCAAAAAAATACTGTTATTTTGAAGTGTGTTGTAGTTTGCAAGGTCCTACAAAATTCTGGTAGTTAATTGGGCAGGCAATAGAAATGTCATAATATATTAATCATGTTTAATCTAGATGGAGATTTAACCTACTAAGTCTCCCTAAGAGAATGCTTGTTATTTTGAAGTCCTTTTGATTTTAGGAATAATGCAAAATTGTTTCTAAATTATACTGAAATGCTTCTTCCTTCCATTACAGAGTATTGAAAAATATACATGTTTGCTCTCACTACAGATTTTAGTTTCAAATTGTGCAAATTTTTTGATTGGGTTTTGTTTGGATTGTTTTTTTTGGTTGGGTTTTTTTTGTTGTTGTTGTTGTGGGGTTTTTTTGCGCTTGGGAATTTTTTTTTTGTGTTTAACTTTCTTCTGTTCTTCTTATGCCTGGATTTATGCTTCCAGCCTGTGATGGTAACACACCCCCCCCCCAGCCTCCTCCCTCCCACTTAAGAAAAATCACCCAGACTAGACTCAGCCAATCTGGAAATTGAATGAATGAAGCTTTATACTTACAGCTTAGCACAACATACAAGCAGATATTTACAATATATACTGAAATGGACAAGCTGAAAAGTAACACAGAAATGCAACACTCCTCCAAGAAATCAGAGTCCTCAGGAGAGGCTCTCAACCACTCTTCCACCTTCTTCCCACCTTTCTACTTTACCCCAGACTTTGCCTTATGTTCAAGGTGAGTTTGGAGGATTGCACAGGGGGGTTAGGAAGCAAACAGATTAGTCAGGCAGCAAGTCAGAGAGAGAGAAAAGTGCAGCCCAAAGTCAGAGAGTGAACTCTGCCTTATCTATGTTTGTGTTCTTGTTCTTATACATCTCACCAAGCCTATGAGTGAAGCAGACATCACCACTGTTTCCTTTTCACAGCCTATGGTCTAATTCTTCTCACCAAAATATCCCAGCTAGGCTCAAAATAGCACACAGCCCTCACCTTTCTACTTTTTGTCTATCCTTGTCATCTAGACTTTTTCTCTTCTCAAAGACCTCTGTCTCACTCAATTTCATTGAAATGAGGTCTATATTTTTTTGTGTTTTACACTAGATACTAAATTTTAAGAAGACATCACACACTTGTCATTTTATGATGACTAAGCAAATATCTTCAGAGGAAAATGAGACTTTCAAAGGTTTGTTGGCTGACAGTGCATTTTAGATATCTGCAAATTCTCTTTCATAATGATGACTACGTGATGAGAGTCTGTGAGCTGTTACACAGCTCATTAGACAGAAAGAAATGGATTTTTTTTCTAGGAAGTTTTCTTGAAAAATAGGACAATTCAATCTATATGATAATTCCCTTTTAAATACAGTTATCAGAATCTGCTATTACTTTCTTATTTTTTTCTCCACAAATATGTCCCTTAAAATCTTATCAAAATCATTCCTAGATAAGGGCAAAGGAACATTGTTAAAATATTGTTACAGTACTTAGGAATAGCTGGCAGGTAATTTGAAACCAAGAAGGACTTTAATTCATTGACCAATGATTCCTCCTATAAAGGCAAACATCAACCTCTTTAGAAAGCTATTAAACATCTCACATACTTCCTGTGTTTACTCTAGTAATAGCTTTGGGATGCATAATTATTTTTCATTCTTATCAGTAGGGTCAAAGGGAAGGAAAAGATAGGAAGGTAACAAGTGTGGGCTTCCTGAAGAAAACATTAATGCATCTGCCAGCAGGAAGTCACATTTTTTGCTTTAATAAGAAAAGAAGAGTTGCTTTTAAATACCACTCTGTTTTGGTGGAGCAGACACATACTGCTATAGGAGAGGAAGAGGCCGTGTCTGAGCCCTTATCAAAATGCTGTTTCCTCTCCTATGTAGTTCACTGGGTGTGCATAGTATTATTTACTATACTGGAGGGAGGAAGCCAGACTGGATGGGCAAGG
>WAAF01004826.1:39193-50106 GCA_013400475.1 Tricholaema leucomelas | reverse complement strand
ATTCTATTCTATTCTATTCTATTCTATTCTATTCTTGCTGCCTTTCCTGAAGTGTGGCATGCATGACTGGGACAGTGGTGAGTAAGAGATCTATAAATGTCTTCTGGGGAGGAGTAAACCTCAGGTGGTCTTTTCACTTTGGAGGCTTGAGGAGTGGGAGGCATTCGCTGCACCTTGCTGTGATCATCCATTCCCCAGGAGGTCCTAATACCACAATCTGGTTTGCTTCTTCCACTGTCAACTTGCTTCTTATTAAACCAGGCTGCCTGAACACAGTCTTAGCCTTCAATAGACAAGGCTGGGAGCTGTTCAAGCAAAGACAAGTTTCCTTCAGCCCTTTCTTTAGCAACCTCTTTTCATTCTGTCATAATATTGAAAGTGGTTGATTTTATTGCATGTGTGGAGATAGGATCAAGTTGCTCCTTCTAAACCAGGCTGCTTGAACACAATCTGAGGCTTAAATAGACAAGGTTGGGGACTGGTCAAATAAAGCTGTTTCCTTCAGCCCTTTCTTTAGCAACCTCTTTTAATTATGTAATTATATTAGCCCTGAAAGTGGTGATTTTTATTGCACATTCAAAGATACAGCCAAAATCTGGATTCCTTTCATAGAATCATAGAATCAACCAGGTTGGAAGAGAGCTCCAAGCTCAGCCAGCCCAACCTAGCACCCAGCCCTGGCCAACCAACCAGACCATGGCACTAAGTGCCCCAGCCAGGCTTGGCTTCAACACCTCCAGGCACAGCCACTCCACCACCTCCCTGGGCAGCCCATTCCAATGCCAATCACTCTCTCTGCCAACAACTTCCTCCTAACATCCAGCCTAGACCTGCCCTGGCACAGCTTGAGCCTCTGTCCCCTTGTTCTGTTGCTGGTTGCCTGGCAGCAGAGCCCAACCCCAGCTGGCTACAGCCTCCCTGCAGGGAGCTGCAGACAGCAATGAGCTCTGCCCTGAGCCTCCTCTGCTGCAGGCTGCACACCCCCAGCTCCCTCAGCCTCTCCTCACAGGGCTGTGCTCCAGGCCCCTCCCCAACCTTGCTGCCCTTCTCCAAACACCTTCCAGCACCTCAACATCTCTCTGCAATGGAGGAGCCCAGAACTGGACACAGCACTCAAGGGGTGGCCTGAGCAGTGCTGAGTACAGGGGCAGAAGAACCTCCCTCATCCTCCTGGCCACACTGTTATTACTTCTTTATGAAACAAATCAGTTAATAGAACAACAAATAAATGCCTAGCCCATCAATTAAATAAATTACTACCTTAAAAACACAGCCACTGCTTTTTACCTGTGGTTAGAAAAGCCAAGGACCCACCCAGCCTTCTCTTTCTGTCTCACACTGACCACAGTCCTAATCCAGCATCTTCTCAGGCGGGCAGCAGAGAAAGTCTTGAGGGCTGAAAGCTCTCTCCAATACCCCAATTCAAAAAGCTCCTAAGCATGTCCTTATGTTCATCCTTAATCAGGACAACAGTTAAGCATTTGCAAGCCAAGTGCAGCCCTCTCTCTTCTCTTTACAATGGCAGAATGTTGTTCAGTGTAATGAGGTTGATTAGAGTGGCAAGGGAGGCTCTGGGAGATAAGCTGCAGCAGCTGAAAGAATAACCAGGGAACATAACTGGGAGGATTATTAATGTGCCATAAGCAACCTATTTTTGAATTTACAGACTCCCATTGAGCTCTGGAGGAGGTTGGGGCTCTAAAAATAACATGCCTTTGGGAGGTGGGAGAGAGAGAGAGAATTGGAGCTGGCCAGAAGGAGGGCTGAGCAGATTGGAGCATCGTGGGGAGATAATAGAGGGGTCACTGACTGCAAAGGGAGTTCAGGTGGCAATTATCAGCAGCCAGAGAGCAGAGAGTGCACCTGAAAGGAAGCTAATATTAGTGGCAGGTGTTAAAATAGCACTGCTTGTGGTCCTTGTGGTCAAAAGAACCAAGAGCATCCTGGGGGGCAGCAGGGAAAGTGTAGCCAGCAGGGCTAGGGAGGTTCTTCCCCACTTTAGCCTGCCCTGCTGAGACCACACCTGGAACACCATGTCCAGTTTTGGGCTCCTCAGTTCAAGAGAGACAGGGTCCTGCTGGAGAGAGTCCAGCAGAGAGCCATGAGGATGTCAAACCTGCCTGCTTTAAATCTCTGCCTATTCCTTTGGCTGATGTGGCTGTGGAAGATGTGAGCCAGGAGGATGACTTGGGGACTTGAGCATCTCCCCTCTGGAGAGAGACTGAGAGCCCTGGGGCTGTTTAGTTCCCATTTAGATGAAATCCACTGTATTTCAATTTGTGACTGTTGTCTCCTGCCCTGTCCCTGGGCACCACTGGAGAAAGTCTGGCTCCATCTCCTCACCAAGATCCCTGGGAGCTTGGGGTGTGCAGCACAGGATGACTGACACCAGAAGCTCAGGAAATGAGGAAAGGTGAAACTCTTTGGAGAAGAAAAGCACTGAGCTTCCACACAGGGCAAAGGTCTACTCCAGGATGACATCTGCAGGAAACACATCCTCACCATCTAAGACACTGAATGTGCTAGAATGGTATGGAAAGTATCCTGCAACCCTAAACCCCAGAATGCTAAATCACAGCTGCAAACCTTCACACCACAAACCTTCCCCAGAGGCATTTAGGAGGCAAAACCTGATGCTGTCATCTTTCAGCAGAAGGATCATCACCATGAGCCAGCAATGTGCTGTTGTGGCCAAGAGGGCCAATGCTGTTCTGGGCTGTGGTGAGTAGGTCCAGAGAGGTTCTCCTGCCCTTCTACTCTGTCCTGGGGAGGCTGCATCTGGAGTACTGTGTCAAATTCTGGGCCCCCCAGTTCAAGAGGGACATAGAACTGCTTGAGAGAGTCCAGCACAGAGCCACAAAGATGATGGAGTGATGTGCCCAGCACAGAGCCACAAAGTGATGAGGGGAGTGATGTGTCCAGTACAAAGCCACAAAGTGATAAAGGGACTGGAGTGATGTGTCCAACACAGAGCAACAAAGATGATGAAGGGAGTGGAAAGATGTGTCCAGCACAGAGCCACAAAGTGATGAAGGGAATGGAGTGATGTGTCCAGCACAGAGCCACAAAGTGAAGAAGGCACAGGCTGCCCAGGGGGGTTGTGGAGTCTCCCTCTCTGGACATATTCAAACCCTACCTGGCTGTGTTCCTGTGTGAGCTGCTCTAGGTGCTGCTGCTCTGGCAGGCAGTTGGACTGGATGAGCTTTGGAGGTCCCTCCCAGCCTCTGCCATTCTGTGATACTATTAAATAAGGTCCTGCTCTGGCAGAGGGTTGGACTGGATGAGCTTTGGAGGTCCCTTCCAGCCCCTGACATTAGTGCTGCTATTAAATAAGGTCCTGCTCTGGCAGGAGGTTGGACTGGATGAGCTGTGGAGGTCCCTTCCAGCCCCTGCCATTCTGTGATTGTGTGATCAGGAAAGGCTTGTGGCAGTGAGGACCACATTGGTTTGAAGCTGATTTGCCTGCAGCACTCTGCACTCTCTCTCTTGAGCCCAGGCTTCAGCACTTGAGTTGAATGGCAGCCAGCAGTGGTTTATCCACCCACCACTGGAAAACAGTCACCTCGTGGGACTCAGGAGCAGGCAGGGAGCTGTTTGAAAGAGAAAGGAGAACACTCAAACACATGGCAAGGGGTAATTATAGAGGGCAGGGTTATACAGGCATGCAAATCCTGGGGAGCCATCAAACACAGCCTGAAAGTTGGAGTTTGGTTTTGGAATCAGAAAGAGAAGTAGCTAAAGTTACCTGATTGGAAGGAGGTTTCAGCTGAAGCAGAGCAGAACATTGCTTTACTGGATGAAAAGGAGTGAAATGAGGAAGGATGCCAGATAACAGGGGTTGAAGTGTAGGAAAAGTATAGGATGTGTCTTGGGAAGGAGAGGGAAGTGATTGCTAAGTGGCCATAGAGCTTGTTAGGAGCACAGTGCCTGGTGTCCCCAGCATAAAAGCTGTTGGAGCCAGTCTAGAGGAGGCCACAAGGATGATCCAAGGGCTGCAACATCTCTGCTATGAGGACAGGCTGAGGGAGCTGGGAGTGTTCAGCCTGAAGAAGAGAATGAATCTATGAATCCAAGGGCTGCAACATCTCTGCTATGAGGACAGGCTGAAGGAGCTGGGAGTGTTCAGCCTGGAGAAGAGAATGAATCTATGAATCCAAGAGCTGCAGCAGCTCTGCTATGAGGACAGGCTGAGGGAGCTGGGAGTGTTCAGCCTGGAGAAGAGAATGAATCTATGAATCCAAGGGCTGCAGAAGCTCTGCTATGAGGACAGGCTGAGGGAGCTGGGAGTGTTCAGCCTGGAGAAGAGAATGAATCTATGAATCCAAGAGCTGCAGCAGCTCTGCTATGAGGACAGGCTGAGGGAGCTGGGAGTGTTCAGCCTGGAGAAGAGAATGAATCTATGAATCCAAGAGCTGCAGCAGCTCTGCTATGAGGACAGGCTGAGGGAGCTGGGAGTGTTCAGCCTGGAGAAGAGAAGATGCTCAGAGAGCTGCAGCAGCTTTGCCATGAGGACAGGCTGAAAGAGTTGGAGCTCTGCAGCCTGGAGAAGAGAAGGCTTTGAGGAGACCTTGGAGTGGCCTTGCAGTATCTGAAGGGGGCTACAGGAGGGCTGGGGAGGGACTATTGACAAGGTCTTGTGATGACAGGAGAAGGAGGAATGGATTTGAACTGGCAGAGGGGAGACTGAAACTGGATGTTAGGAGGAAGTTGTTTGCAGTGAGGGTGGGGAGACACTGGCACAGGTTGCCCAGGGAGGTTGTAGAGCACAGAATCACCCAATGTGTTTTAGATGTGGTATAGATGTGGTGCTTGGGGGGCAAGGTTTAGGGTTGAGCTTTGTAGGGGTAAAGTTCTTGGTTGGACTTGATGATCCCAAAGGTCTTTCCCAACCTGAATATTTCTGTGATCCTGTGATAGTTTAGTGGTGAACTTCACAGATTAACCATAGGTTAATGGTTGGACCTGATGATCTTGGAGGTCTCTTCCAACCTGGTTGATTCTATGATTCTATGATCTCAAGGATCTCTTCCAACCTCTGTGAGACAAAGGGAATTTACTGTCAGTAAGGACTCCAATGGACTAAACCAGAGAAAGAGAGGGAAAAAGAAAGCTGGGGAGGGACTTTTCAGGCTATCAGGTAGTGATAGGACTGGGGGGAATGGAACAAAGCTGGAAATGGGGAGAGTCAGCCTGGATGTTAGGAAGAAGTTGTTCAGCATGAGGGTGGTGAGAGCCTGGAACGAGTTGCCCAGGGAGGTGGTGGAAGCTTCATCCCTGGAGGTGTTTAAGGCCAGGCTGGCTGAGGCTGTGGGCAGCCTGATCTAGGGTAGGGTGTCCCTGGGCATGGCAGGGGGGTTGGAACTGGATGATCCTTGTGGTCCCTTCCACTTTGGCTGCTTCTATGATTGCATGAAAAGGATAATTTAAGGAAGGTGAAAGAAACAAAGGAGGAAAAAATGAATACCTCTGTGTGCATATCAGTAAGTAGCATTTGCTGGCCAAATGAAATGATCTCTTGGTGAGTATCCAACTGATGCCTCCCTACTACTTGCACCATATGGCAGATTTGCTGCCAGTGCCTGCTGAAGAGGTGCCAGCTCTCCCCTCCCTGCCCCTAGAGATGAATGCCAGGCTTACTGTAGGGCTGGACCCTACTCATTGAGGCAACCCAGAAATCACCTGCACCCTGCTTGCAAAATGCAAGGCTTGGAGGGGTTGAGCTCTTCACAGTGGGGAAGTTTCACCAGGCAGAGGTTTTGTGCGGAGCGCAGGCGGCAAAAGCGAGTGGATGAATAAGGTTTGTTTCACTCCCACACTGTGTTCCCCCAGCTTGGGTGTACACAAGTAGACTCTGAAAGCAAAATTGAGGGTGTGGGGAATATAACCCACTCACAGCTTCACACAGTCACAGAATGGCAGGGGTTGGAAGGGGCCTCCAAAGAGCTGCCTCTGCGTAACCGTTGTGCGGCGTTGGGGCTGATCACAGCGTTACAGAGTGGCACCTAGAGAGATCATCCAATGCAACCCTTCCCTGCCAGAGCAGGAATGCTTCCAGGTGGGTTTGGAATGTCTCCAGAGAAGGAGAATCCACAACCTCTCTGGGCAGCCTGCTCCAGGGCTCTGGCACCCTCAGAACAAAAAAATCTTTCCTCATGTGGATGCGGAACCTCCTCTGCTCCAGCTTGCACCCAGTGCCCCTTGTCCTGTCATTGGGTACCTCTGTGTAGTCTCTGGATGCACTGCACTAGGGATGTAAATTCTGCCCTGGACTGGCACTGGGGAGGCCTCACCCTGAGCACTGTGTGCAGCTCTGGGCCCCTTCCTGCAACAGAGATACTGGAGCGGGTCCAGAGGAGAGTGATGAGACTGAGGAGGGGGCTGGAGGGGAAGGCTGCACTAGGAGAGTCTCATCTAACTGCTCCTTCACCTTCCTAGGAATGGGGCAGCCAGCAGGATTGGGGATGTGATTCTGTCCTGTGCTGGCACTGAGGCTTCATCCTGAGCACTGTGTGCAGCTCTGGACCCCTCCCTGCAACAGAGATACTGAGATGCTGGAGCAGGTCCAGAGGAGAGTGATGAGACTGGGAATGGGGCTGGAGGGGAAGGCTGATGAGGAGAGGCTGAGGGAGCTGGGGGTGTGCAGCCTGGAGAAGAGGAGACTTAGAGGGGACTTTATCACTCTCTACAACTACTTGAAGGGAAGCTGTAGTAAGGTGAGGGTCAGGCTCTGCTCCCAGGCAACTTGTAACAAGACTCACAGGCTCACAGGATGTCAGGGTTGGAAGGGACCAAAGCAGATCATTGGGTCCAGCCCCCCTGCCAGAGCAGGAGCACACAATCTAGCTCAGGTCACACAGGAACACATCCAGACAGGCCTTGAAAGGCTCCAGAGAAGGAGATTCCACAACCTCTCTGAGGAGCTTGTTCCAGTGCTCTGTGACCCTTCCAGTCAAGAAGTTCCCCCTTGTGTTGAGGTGGAATGATGAGAGGGCATGGCCTGAAGCTGTGCCAGGGGAGGATTAGGTTGGATGTTAGGAAGCACTTCCTCGTGGAAAGAGGAATTAGGCACTGGAGTGGACTGCCCAGGGAGGTGGTGGAGTCACCATCCCTGGAGGTGTTAAAGGACAAATTGGTTGTGGCACTCAGTCTGGTCAGTGAGGTGGTGCTAGGTCATAGGCTGGACTGGATACTCTCAGAGGTCTATTCCAGCCTCAGTGATTCTGTGATTCTGTGATAAAAGATTAATTTCTGATCTTGTATTTGTCACACACAGGTCTGGCCAGAGGAACTGAATGGATTGCAAGGGATGGAGGTGATTTGAGCCATGTTCTCTATTTGGATGAAAGCTGTGAACTCTGCAGTAGACCAGAGGAAGCATCTTCTTTGTGCATTTAAATCAACACTTCCTTGCTGTCCATTCTGCCTAAGGTAGGAAAGCACTGCTGAGATAAACCAGAGCACAGCAACTAGCAATGGATGTCTATCCATTTAGGAATTAATTTGACCTGAGGAAGGGGGAATAGTTTAGTTAGAAAGCTGAGCAAAAGCAGGAGAGATATTTCATTCAGAATACATTAAAATGAATTACAAAATACATTAAAAGTAATTATTTGTAATTAATTTGTTGGGGGGAAAAAAATCAACGTGGACAAAAAAGAAGTCTTCAAATGATTTGACTAAATGCAGAAGAAAGGAAGAAAATGAAGAAGAAAGGAACAAAAAAAATCAATATGGACAAAAAAAGTCTTTAAATGATTTGATTAAATGCAGAAGAAAGGAAGAAAATGAAGAAGAAAGGAAGAAAATGAAGAAGAAAGGAACAAAAAGATCAATATGGACAAAAAAAAGTCTTTAAATGATTTGATGAAATGCAGAGGAAAGGAAGAAAATGAAGAAGAAAGGAAGAAAATGAAGAAGAGAGGAACAAAAAAATCAATATGGACAAAAAAAGTCTTTAAATGATTTGATTAAATGCAGAAGAAAGGAAGAAAATGAAGAAGAAAGGAACAAAAAGATCAATATGGACAAAAGAAGTCTTTAAATGATCTGACTAAATGCAGAAGAAAGGAAGAAAATGAAGAGGAAAGGAACAAAAAAATCAATATGGACAAAAAAGTCTTTAAATGATTTGATTAAATGCAGAAGAAAGGAATAAAATGAAGAAGAAATTAACAAATTCAAGAAGAAAGGAAGGAAATGAAGAAGAAAGGAACAAAAAAAAATCAATATGGACAAAAAAAGTCTTTAATGATTTGACTAAATGAAGAAGAAAGAGACAAAATGAAGAAGAAAGGAAGAAAATGAAGAAGAAAGGAACAAAATAATCAATATGGACAAAAAAAGTCTTTAATGATTTGACTACATGAAGAAGAAAGAGACAAAATGAAGAAGAAAGGAACAAAAAGATCAACATGGACAAAAAAAGTCTTTAAATGATTTGATTAAATGCAGAAGAAAGGAAGAAAATGAAGAAGAAATTAACAAATTCAAGAAGAAAGGAAGGAAATGAAGAAGAAAGGAACAAAAAAAAATCAATATGGACAAAAAAAGTCTTTAATGATTTGACTACATGAAGAAGAAAGAGACAAAATGAAGAAGAAAGGAACAAAAAGATCAACATGGACAAAAAAAGTCTTTAAATGATTTGATTAAATGCAGAAGAAAGGAAGAAAATGAAGAAGAAATTAACAAATTCAAGAAGAAAGGAAGAAAATGAAGAAGAAAGGAACAAAAAAAAACCCAATATGGACAAAAAAAGTCTTTAATTGATTTGACTAAATGCAGAAGGAAAGAATAAAATGAAGAAGAAAGGAACAGAATGAAGAAGAAAGGAGCAAAAAGAAATCAATATGGACAAAAAAAGTCTTTAAATTATTTGATTAAATGCAGAAGAAAAGAATAAAATGAAGAAGAAAGGAAGAAGAGGCAGAATAAAAGAACAAAATGCAGAATTAAAGGACAAAATGTAGGAGAAAGGAACAAAAAAAATCAATATGGACAAAAAAAAGTTTTTAGTGATTTGACTAAATGCAGAAGGAAGAAAATGCAGAAGGAAGGAAGAAAAAAGGAAGAAAATGCAGAAGGAAGGAAGAAAATGCAGACTAAAGGAACAGAATGCAGAAAGAAAGGTACAGAATGCAGAATAAAAGGACAAAATGAAGAAAGACAGGAACAAAATGCAGAAAGAAAGGAATAAAATGCAGAATAAAAGAACAAACTGGAGAAAGAAAGGAATAAAATACAGAAGGAAGGAATAAAATGCAGAATAAAAGAACAAAATGGAGAAAGAAAGGAATAAAATGCAGAATAAAGGAACAAAATGGAGAAAGAAAGGAACAAAATGGAGAAAGAAAGGAATAAAATGCAGAATAAAGGAACAAAATGGAGAAAGAAAGGAACAAAATGCAGAATGAAGGAACAAAATGCAGAATGAAGGAACAAAATGCAGAATAAAAGAACAAAATGGAGAATAAAAGAACAAAATGAAGAAAGAAAGGAACAGAATGCAGAAGAGAGGAGCAGAATGCAGAAGATAGGAGCAGAATGCAGAAGAAAGGAGTAATGTAAGCTCTGGTTTCTTGCTGTGTACTCCTGGTTAATAGAACAGGATTTGTGTATTGTGTTGAATAAAGGAAATGAAAAATACTAAAAGGGATTTTTTTTTGGGGGTGTGTGTGAGTGAAATCCTTCATTTATTGTGGAGCCAAAGCATTTCTTGCACTCCTGACTCTAAAAGGCATTGGGGTTCTGGCATGTGTGGCTCAGCGTTGCTCTGTACAGTGCAAACAGAAGGTGTGAGCTGGCTGACAGGGAACCTCCAACCTTCACTCTGCCAAACAGCTCCTCCAACCTCCAACATACTCCTGAATATAGGCTGAAGGATGAGAGAATCAGGCAGGGTTGGAAGGGACCACAAGGAGCAGGCAGTTCCAACCCCCCTGCCATGCCCAGGGACACCCTACCCTAGAGCAGGCTGCCCACAGCCTCATCCAGCCTGGCCTGAAACACCTCCAGTGTTACTCCGTGTGTCACTCCATTCTCACTCTATGTGAAGTGAGGATGTTTTACTCACTTAGAATCAAGCAGGTTGGAAGAGACCTCCAAGCTCATCCAGTCCAACGTAGGAGTCCGACTTCCCACCACATCGCTTTGCAGCTGTTGTTAAGTGCCTGGTTTCAGAGCTACCCTAGAGGAGAGTGGAGGCTTGCTGCAGGTGTGGTAGAGATGTGGCTGTGTTCATAGGTGTGTAAAATGGCTTAGGTTGGAAGACACCTTAAAGATCACCCAGTCCCAGCCCCCCTGCCGTGGTGTCCCGGAGTGTCCCCTGTAACCCAAAGTCCCTGTCCCGCTGTGGTTTGAATGGCAGAGGAACAGGCGCGGACAGAGCTGCTCCCCCCGCGCTGCCCGGCAGGTGCGAAGGCGGCGAGCAAGGGACCCTTCCGGCACGAGGGCTGCCCCGTGCGGGGCCCGCGCTGCGCTCGGCCGGGGATTGGCTGTGCGCTGCGCGCCCAGGCGGTGCTGACTCAGCTGTGTGCCTGGGGAGGGCATCAGCGCTGTGGGGACTGCCCGCCTAGGGGGGATCCTGCCGTGGAGTCGGTTCTCCTGCCCCCCTCCCCGCGCCCGGATGGCTTCTACGCACCGAGCCCCCCTGGCGCTCCGAAAGGCAAGCTCCGAAGGGCTGATCACCCTAAGCACCTCCTTTGTGCAGCTTTATAGCTCTTTAACGACCCTCCGAGGCTTCTGAAAGAGCGCAGGGACAAGCCTGTGGAGCGCCCTGCCCTTCCAGCCAGCCCGATCCTTCTGCGGTGAGTAGCTTCGGCTCAGTCTTACCTTGATATTGGGGACGCTGTATTTCATAGCTCAAGCCTTTTCCGGCTTCGGCCTTCTAAAACAGTCAGGTCTGCCTTGCTGAT
>WAAF01004826.1:20653-39100 GCA_013400475.1 Tricholaema leucomelas | reverse complement strand
CACTGAGAGAGTCATTGGACACTGGAATGGGCTGCCCAGGGAGGTGGTGGAGTCGCCGTCCCTGGAGCTGTTCAAGGCAGGATTGGACGTGGCACTTGGTGCCATGGTCTGGCCTTGAGCTCTGTGGTAACGGCTTGGACTTGATGATCTGTGAGGTCTTTTCCAGCCTTGGTGATACTGTGAGACTGTGATACCTGTGGCATCTGTGTAGATCTTCTCAACCAACTACGAACCTGCTAATTAAAACTAAGATAATTTCTGTATCTAGTTTTGGGGGCAGGTTTTGGGGGAAATAAAATAACTCTATTTTTTGTATAAATTCCCAACTCGGCCACATTAATTCCCTGCCTCCATAACACATGGGCAGGGACACCTCCCACTAGAACAGGTCCTCATCCAACTTAGCCTTGAACACCTCCAGGGAAGAGGCATCCACAACCTCCCTGGGCAACCTGTGTCAGTGTTGCACCACCCTCACTGCAATGAATTTCTTCCTAATCTCCAGTCTCAGTCTGCCCTCCTCAAGCTTCAATCCATTCCCTCTCATCCTGACACTACAAGCCCTTGTGGAAAAAGTCACTTTCCAGCTTTCTTGAAGCCCCCTTCAGGTACTGAATCATAGAATCTGCCAGGTTGGAAGAGACCTCCAAGCTCATCCAGTCCAACCTAGCACCCAGCCCTGCCCAACCAACCAGACCATGGCACTAAGTGCCCCAGCCAGGCTTGGCTTCAACACCTCCAGGCACGGCCACTCCACCACCTCCCTGGGCAGCCCATTCCAATGCCAATCACTCTCTCTGCCAACAACTTCCTCCTAACATCCAGCCTAGACCTGCCCTGGCACAACTTGAGACTGTGTCCCCTTCTTCTGTTGCTGCTTGCCTGGAAGGCAGCTCTCCCCAGAGCCTTCTCTTCTCCAGGCTGAACAGCCCCAACTCTCTCAGCTTGTCCCCACAGGGGAGCTTCTTCAGCCTTCTGATCATCTTTGTGACCCTACTCTGGACCCTCTCCAACATCTCCATGTCCCTACTATACTGGGAGCCCCAGAGCAGGAGGCAGTGCTGTAGGCATGGTCTCAGCAGAGCAGAGCAGAGCAGAAGGGCAGAACCCCCATCCCAGTGCTGCTGCTTTCCCTGCTCTGGATGCAGCCAGCACACAGCAGCCTGCTAGGCTGCCAGCACACATTGCCAGCTGCTGTTGAGTTGCTGGCTCGTGTTGAGGCTCATGTTCTGGCCCTGATACCAACTGTGGGTTTCCTATGCCCCAGTGACTGCTAAGTCTTGTTTGGTTACCAATTACATCTGATTTTTGTCTGGATGCCATACTGGGAGAAGTGACCTAATCCTCTGCTGTAGCTTTAATGGGACTGGCTTTAAGTTTCTCTTTCTTACTGTCCTCTTACTCATTTATTTTCACCAGGGTGCTGCAATGGTTGCTGTTGATAAGGGAGGTTCTTCTGCCCCTGTGCTCAGCACTGCTCAGGCCACCCCTGGAGTGCTGTGTCCAGTTCTGGGCTCCTCCATTGCAGAGAGATGCTGAGGTGCTGGAAGGTGTTTGGAGAAGGGCAGCAAGGCTGGGGAGGGGCCTGGAGCACAGCCCTGTGAGGAGAGGCTGAGGGAGCTGGGGGTGTGCAGCCTGCAGAAGAGGAGGCTCAGGGCAGAGCTCATTGCTGTCTGCAGCTCCCTGCAGGGAGGCTGTAGCCAGCTGGGGTTGGGCTCTGCTGCCAGGCTGAGAGCTGAGCAGAGAGGAAACACAGGTGGTTCAACAAGGGTAAGTGCAGAGTCCTGCACCTGGGCAGGAACAATAAACTGCACCAGTAGAGGTTGGGAGGTGACTGCTGGAGAGCAGTCCTGTGGAGAGGGAGCTGGGAGTGCTGGTGGAGAATATCCATGGCACAGCAGTGTGCCCTTGTGGCCAAGAAGGCCAGTGGGGTCCTGGGGGGCACTAAGAGGAATGTGTCCAGCAGATGGAGGGAGGTTCTCCTGCCCCTCTACTCTGCCCTGCTGAGACTTCACCTGGAATACTGCATCCAGTTCTGGGCTCCTCAGTTCAGGAGGAACAGGGATCTGCTGGAGAGAGTCCGAGGGAGGGCTACAAAGATGGTTAAGGAGCTGTAGCACTGCCTCATGAGGAGAGGCTGAGGACCCTGGGGCTGTTTGTCCTGGTGAAGAGAAGACTGAGAGGGGACCTGATCAATGTTCATAAATATCTGAGGGCTGGGGGTCAGGAGGGAGGGGACAAACTCTGCTCAGTTGCACCCTGGGATAGCACAAGGGGCAATGGATGGAAACTACAGCACAGGAGGTTCCACCTCAACATAAGGGAGAACTTCTTGACTGTAAGGGTGACAGAGCCAAGCTCTTTTTGGTGGTGCATAGCAACGAGACAAGAAGCAATGGATACAGACTGGAACAGAGAAGGTTTCAGCTCAACATGAGGAGAAACTTCTTTAGGGTGAGGCTGCCAGAGCCCTGGAGCAAGCTGCCCAGAGAGGTTGTGGAGTCTCTTTCTCTGCAGACTGGCTAGGGCTGGGTGCTGGGTTGGACTGGATGATCTTGGAGGTCTCTTCCAACCTGGTTGGTTCTGTGATTCTATGATGACTTCCCAATCCCACCTGGATGCATATCTGTGTGGACTACCCTAGGGGGATGCTGCTCAGGCAGGGGGTTTGGACTGGATGATCTCTGGAGGTCCCTTCCCAGCACTCACATCCTGTGATCCTGTGAATTCTTAACTCTCTCATTGCACAGTTGAGTAGCCCCATGAAGCACACAGTGTCTCCATCTCCCCTCTCTCCATGCCATCCACACGTCCCCACAGCCAGGGCATGGCTTTGGCAGCGCCCTCGGCGCTTCTCGCATACTTCCCGCATGCACTCCCCTGTGCTCATCCTCCCTTTTTTGCAGCTGAAGGTTAGTGAGGAGAAATCAAAGCCTCCAATGCCACTTTTCCCCGTGGCCAGTTTAAGATCTCTCAGCTAATCTCCCATGAGGTCATCCCACCTCTGCTAAATGTCATGCACGCATCTGATCCGAAAGCCTTCGCAGGCAGCCCTCGTGCCGGGATGACATCCCAGTGACTCAGACTCTCCATAGAAGGCTGCATCTTCATGCCCTGATTTGGTTGGGTTTAAGGTAAAAGAACCCAGTCCTGCCAACCATTCTGGCACCCAGAGCTATCCAGCAGGACATGTGGAGGAGCTCTGCAGAGGGTGGGGACAATGACTCCTATGAGCAGAGCTTCAAGGAGTTGGAGCTGTTCAGTTTGGAGAGGAGGAGGCTCTGAGGTGACCTTCTTGTGACCTTTCATTATCTTAAGGGCCTTTTTAGGCTGTCAGGGAGTGATAGGACTGGGGGGGAATGGAACAAAGCTAGAAATGGGTAGATTCATACTGGATGTTAGGGAGAAGTTCTTCAGAATGAGGGTGGTGGAGAGAATGAAAGCCTGGAATGGGTTGTCCAGGGAGGTGGTGGAAGCCTCATCCCTGGAGGTGTTTAGGCCAGGCTAGATGAGGCTGTGGGCAGCCTGCTCTAGTGTGAGGTGTCCCTGCCCGTGGCAGGGGAGTTGGAACTGGCTGATCCTTGTGGTCCCTTCCAACCCTGACTGATTCTATGATTCTATGACTCTAAAATGACCCTGGAGGAGAGGGCAGCCTCTTCTCCTTGATGGCAAGGGACAGGACTACAGGGAATGGTTTCAAACTGTGCTGGGGGGTGGTTCAGGCTGGATATTAGGAAGTATTTCTTCACAGAGAGGGTTGTCAAACCTTGTAATGGTCTGCCTTGTTAATTTGCCCCTTTGGTTGTAGGGTTGATCTCTTCTGCCAGGCAACCAGCAACAAAAGAAGAGGACACAGTCTCAAGCTGTGCCAGGGCAGGTCTAGGCTGGATGTTAGGAGGAAGTTGTTGGCAGAGAGAGTGATTGGCATTGGAATGGGCTGCCCAGGGAGGCGGTGGAGTGGCCGTGGCTGGAGGTGTTGAAGCCAAGCCTGGCTGGGGCACTTAGTGCCATGGTCTGGTTGATTGGGCAGGGCTGGGTGCTAGGTTGGACTGGATGAGCTTGGAGCTCTCTTCCAACCTGGCTGAGTCTATGATTCTAACAGCTAAGATGAGTCAAAGCTTTTCTGGAGCTAGAGCTTACTGCATATCATTGCACGGTGGATGTAGGAGGACTCTAAGACTTGTGGAGAACCAGAACCTTTTATTTCCTGAATACAAACTTTAACCCCTAATAATGATCCAAAAAAAGAGAGATCTTTTATTTCTCCTCTCCACCCAGCTCTATTACATGAGGAAAACAATTCTACCTTCCAAGTAAACCGTTAGTAGTCAGCACCTCAACCCCAATCAAAAAGATAACCACAGAACCTTAGAGGTTGGAAGGGACCTCCAGACCTCCACAGGGATGCATCCAGGTGGAGCTAGGAAGTCTCCAGTGGATACTCCACAACCTTTCTGGGCAGTCTGCTCCAGGGTTCTGGTCCCCCCCAGCCAGTTCAAGAAGGACTTCAGAGAACTGCTTGAGAGAGTCCAGCACAGAGCCACAAAGATGCTGAAGGGAATGGAACAGCTCTGTTAGGAGGAGAGGCTGAGGGAGCTGGGGCTGTGCTGCTGGGAGCAGAGGAGCCTGAGAGGTGACCTCATTCATGTTGATAAAGATGTACAGGTGAGTGCCAGGAGGCTGGAGCCAGGCTCTGCTGGGTGATGCCCAATGCCAGGGCAAGGGGCAATGGGTGGGAGCTGAGTTATAGGAAGTTTCATTTAAACATGAGGAGGATTTTTTTCCCTGTGAGGGTGACAGACTGCCCAGGGAGGTTGTGGATTCTCCCTCTCTGGAGATATTCAAACCCTGCCTGGATGTGTTCCTGTGTGAGCTGCTCTAGGTGCTGGTGCTCTGGCAGGGGTTGGACTGGATGAGCTCTGGAGGTCCCTTCCAGCCCCTGACATTAGTGATGCTATTAAATAAGGTCCTGCTCTGGCAGGGGGTTGGACTGGATGAGCTTTGGGGGTCCCTTGCAGCCCCTGACATTAGTGATGCTATTAAATAAGGTCCTGCTCTGGCAGGGGGTTGGACTGGCTGAGCTTTGGAGGTCCCTTGCAGCCCCTGACATTAGTGATGCTATTAAATAAGGTCCTGCTCTGGCAGGGGGTTGGACTGGCTGAGCTTTGGAGGTCCCTTGCAGCCCCTGCCATTCTGTGATGCTGTGAAACAGGATTAGCAGCTGCAAGAGCAACCCTTTCAGCCCGAAGTGAAAGCCTGAGAGATGCAGGTTGTGGAGAGAGTGAGCCCAAGCCACTGGATAATGTGCAGCTGCTGCTCCTAGTGATGATGAAGATGAGGCTGACATAGACTTCTGATTCTAGGAAGTCTTCTAGTGATCAGTTGAGTGTGGACATCAGGCACTTGTTATCTCACATGGTAACAGTGCTATCAGCAGCAGATTGCACTGTGAGCTTTACTTTGCTAAGCAACAGGCTACATTTTAGAGGGCATTTGCTTGGATGTGAAGTGGGGGAGAGGAGAGGATGGCACAGCTGAATCCTAGCCAGCCTCAGTGAAAAGCAGCCTGCTTTGACAGAGGCTTCTGCAGTCTGCAGCTTGGCTCAGAGGTAGTAGATGAAAAATGTCATCTGTGCTTTTTCCCCTCTGTGGTTCCAGAGCACTGCTTGTTCCTTTTACACTTCTATCCCTATAAAACCAAATCCTAGTTCTAATTCCCAGCAAATGCATTCTTAACACAACCATTGGGAGCCTGTCCTGCTTACCCTTACCATTTCCTCAGCCCTGAGGTGCTTGTGCTGCTTGTGTGGCACTACAGGCTGGGGACAGAGTGGCTGAGAGCAGCCAGGAAGAAAGGGATCTGGGGGTACTGGTAGATAGTAGCTGAAGATGAGGCAGTAGTGTGCCCAGGTGGGCAGCAGAGCCAGTGGCATCCTGGGGGGCAGCAGGGCTAGGGAAGTTCTGCTCCCCCTCTGCTCTGCCCTGCTGAGACCACACCTGGAATACTGTGTCCAGATTCAGGCTCCTTTGTTGAAGACAGACAGGGATCTGCTGGAGAGAGTCCAGCAGAGAGCTACAAGGATGACTGGGGGACTTGAGCATCTCCCCTGGGCTGCCCAGGGAGGTGGTGGAGTCAATGTTCCTGGAGGTGTTCAAGAAAAGCCTGGATGAGGCACTTGGTGTCATGGTCTGGTTGACTGGATAGGGCTGGGTGCTAGGTTGGACTGGATGAGCTTGGAGGTCTCTTCCAACCTGGTTGACTCTATGATTCTGTGATTCCCTATGGAGAGAGACTGAGAGCCCTGGGGCTGTTTAGTCTGGAGAAGAGAAGGCTGAGAGGAGATCTGAGCAATGTCTGTCAATAGCTGAGGGGTGGGTGTCAAGTGGAGGGGGCCAAGCTCTTTTGGGTGGTGCACAGCAATAAGCCAAGGAGCAATGGATGCAAACTGGAACAGAGAAGGTTTCAGCTCAGGAGGAGAAACTTCATTAGAGTCGCAGAGCCCTGGAGCAGGCTGCCCAGAGAGGTTGTGGAGTCTCCTCTGCAGACTGGCTAGGGCTGGGTGCTAGGTTGGACTGGATCATCTTGGAAGTCTCTTCCAACCTGGTTGATTCTGTGATTCTGTGATTCTATGACTTTCCAACCCCATCTGGATGCATCCTGTGTGGACCACCTTAGGGGATGCTGCTTTGGCAGGAGGGTTGGACTGGATGATCTCTGGAGGTCCCTTCCCCCCTCTAAGGTTCTGTCACTCAGTGAATCTGTTGCCGAAAGGAAGGTGCTGGCTGAGTAGGCTTCCTAAGTGCCTGAAAGTGAAGCAGAGCAAACCTCATCTTGATAGTGATAATCTGCGTTGGGTTTGGGTTGGGTGTTTTTATTGCCACTCCAGAGCAAGGGACTGGAAAGGAGGTGGCTTTGGTTTAATTATAAGTGAAAGAAAAGAAACATCTCCAGGCAAATAAGGATGGTGATTCTCATCAGTTCTATTAGCTGGCTTGCCATGAAGATGAAGTAGGGCTGAGAGGGAACTGCACAGCAAATCTGCATACAATTAGAGGTGCAGCTTATCCAGGGCTGACATGAAATCAGTTCAGCTGAATCAGTGCCGGCTCCCGTGGCAAGGCGCCGCAGTCAGCTGGCGTCTGACCTGCGTCCACTGCAGCCCATGTGCACAATTCATTTGGAGAGCAAATGGTGCACAACCACTTTGGTTAATGTGGCTTCACACTGGCCACAGGGGGAGATTTTCAGCCTGAGCTTCATTGGGCATCTCAAGTTACAGTACTTGTGGCCGGTGCTGGGCTGGTACTTTGCATGCGCCTGCAACATTGGTGTGAGCCTGGGCAGGGGCTGGTCTGGCTGTGCTGAAGCAGAGAGAAAGGCACCTTGGCTGTGTTGAAGCAGAAAGAAAGGCACCTTGGCTGTGCTGAAAGAGAGAGAAAGGCACCTTGGCTGTGCTGAAGCAGAGAGGACAGATTCACTCTGATATGGGTCAAGAACAGGCTGGAGGGCTGGGCCCAGAGAGTGGTGGTGAATGGTGCCACATCCAGCTGGCAGCTGGCACCAGTGCTGTGCCCCAGGGATCAGTGCTGGGAACAGTCCTGTTCTATATCTTTATTGATGATCTGGAGCAGGGGATTGAGTCCAGCAGCAGTAAGTATGCAGATGACACCAAGCTACGAGCAATTGTGGAGCTGTTGGAGGGTAGGAGAGCCCTGCAGAGGGACCTGGCCAGGCTGGAGGGGTGGGCAGAGGCCAATGGGGTGAGACTGAACAAGGCCAAGTGCAGGATTCTACACTTTGGCCACAACAACCCCAAGCAGCACTACAGGCTGGGGACAGAGTGGCTGAGAGCAGCCAGGCAGAGAGGGAGCTGGGGGTGCTGGGAGAGAGGAGCTGAAGAGGAGGCAGCAGTGCCCAGGTGGGCAGCAGAGCCAATGGCATCCTGGGCTGGCTCAGGAGCAGTGTGGGCAGCAGGACAAGGGAGGTTCTTCTGCCCCTGTGCTCAGCACTGCTCAGGCCAGACCTGGAGTGCTGTGTCCAGTTCTGGGCTCCTCCATTGCAGAGAGATGTTGAGGTGCTGGAAGGTGTTGAGAGAAGGGCAGCAAGGCTGGGGAGGGGCCTGGAGCACAGCCCTGTGAGGAGAGGCTGAGGGAGCTGGGGGTGTGCAGCCTGCAGAAGAGGAGGCTCAGGGCAGAGCTCATTGCTGTCTGCAGCTCCCTGAAGGGAGGCTGTAGCCAGGTGGGGTTGGGCTCTGCTGCCAGCCAACCAGCACCAGAAGAAGGGGACACAGTCTCAAGCTGTGCCAGGGCAGGTCTAGGCTGGATGTTAGGAGGAAGTTGTTGGCAGAGAGAGTGATTGGCATTGGAATGGGCTGCCCAGGGAGGTGGTGGAGTGGCTGTGCCTGGAGGTGTTGAAGCCAAGCCTGGCTGGGGCACTTAGTGCCATGGTCTGGTCGATTGGGCAGGGCTGGGTGCTAGGTTGGGCTGGATGAGCTTGGAGGTCTCTCCCAACCTGGCTGATTCTCTCCAGCCTCTCTATCCCCAGCCTGTAGTGCTGGGTCCTGCACTGAAGGTGCAGATCTCTGCTGCTTTGTGCTCAGTCTCCTGCTGGAAGTACGATGGTGCAGTGCTGGTTTGGAGCAGTGGAGGTTCAGCTGCATCTCATCTTACTGAAACCTTGCAGCATTCAACTGGGCAAAGCAGCACTGGAGGAATGGAAGCCTCTAAGGCCTGGCCCCTCACCACCAGCACATGTGTCTGGTGAGGGGTCACAGAGGTCTCTGGTTTGCCCAAAAAGGAAAAGCATGGAACCAGGAGCTTGGCTCAGCTGCACAGCACAGCTGAAATGCTTCTGGAGTTCTCCCCAGAATGGGCACAGACACAGCTGTGAGGAAAGAGCAGCAAGGCAAACCTTTGCTCCTCCATCCTCACTGCCTGCACTTGTGATTTTGCTAGCAAAGGGGCACATTGCTTAGCAAGAGTTGAGTCTCCTTCTCTGGGGGCTTTCCAACCCCACCTGGGTGCATTCCTGTGCAAACAACCCTAGGGGATCATGCCTTGGCAGGGAGGTTGGACCCAATGATCCCTGGAGGTCCCTCCCTACCTCTAAATTTCTGTGCTTCTGTGATCCTGATTTATGGTCAATAATGTCATGGTGAGAAGTGGGTCCAAGTAGTAAATCAGTTTTCAGAGCTACACAGCAATGAAGAATGATGGAGTCCTTCTCAACACAGAGAGCAGAACCAGTATCTGTCTAGCAAGACAGCTCAGGGTGGCTAGAACAGCCACACAGCATCCACAGTAGGGTCCAGCCAGCTCCCAAACACCCCTTAATTACAAGGTGAGGAGAGGCAGAATTTCATCACAGCCCATAAATGCATGAGAAAGGCTTTACCTTTGGGCTGAGCAAAAGCTGAAACTTCTCAGTGCTGCGGGATCCTCCTCTGCTCCTAACCCTGTTGTTGAGGGTCGTGATGCAGCCACATGGTCTGGCATTTATCAGCCCTGTCAAGGTCTGCGAGTCCTGAGTGTTTTTGACTTGGAAAGGAAAGGTGTCAGGAGAAGATTCCTGAACACCTCCACCCACTTTACACCGCGGGGAGAGAAAGGCAAAGAGAAATAAAAGCAAGCTTTAAAGAGGTCAGAATGTGCAGCCTGCCCAGAGCTACTATTCCTGGGAGAAATTAGAGCCTGAAAGGGCCCTGGTGAAAATCAGGGATAATCCCCACAGACCTGCTTCTAATTGGGACAAACTGAAAGTGAGAAAGCTGAGGGAGTCGGCTCCAGCCCACCCCTGGGGGCTCTGCCTTGGCTCCCAGCTGCCTACCCAGAGCACAATTATGCAAAGCCTCCTCCATAAACAGATTTCAGTCGATTATGACCTCACTGGGCAGCTGGGGGGGGATCTATTTTTGTCCCCAGCCTGTGCAAATGTGTTACCCTTGTGATGTCCAAGCCAGGTCATTCCAAGTCAGCTGCCTTGGCTGCAACTGTCGGTGGAAGCTCCTCTGTCCTGTCTGGTTCCTGGTCCCTTTGCTGGCCTGCTTGGGGTCAGCTCCTGGGCAGGAGGGGACGGAGTGGATGTGGCTGCAGCTATTCTGGTAGCTGTGAGCTACGCTGGTGTCATGTGAAGCAAAGAGGCCCAGCCATGCCCGCCAAATCGAAGCAGTGACTAATCGGGATATTTTGGTTGTCTTAGCGCCTGCCAGCCAAAGATTTATGGGCTCAGAAAACTCTTCACGTAGCGATCGCCGGGCGCTGATTCGACCTGCAGCTGAGGCTCCCTCGGAGAGCGTGAAAAGAGGCCGAAAAGGAGGCTGCTGTCCCAAGGGCAGTGAGGTCTCAGCTTGTCCTTAGTCTGAAACACAACCGGGAGAGGAGCAAAGCCAGCGACTCCCTCCTCGGCCCTGCCTGCACCCGGCCATGCGCTGGCAGCCAGGGAGGCTCTATTTGATCTGCCTGCAGAGCGAGAAGGGCGGAGGGTGAGGGCTGAGGAGACACAAAGTGTCGTTGGGATTGCCATCGAGCTCCCTCGTCTGTCACCCGATGGCCAGCCAAGTGAGCACCCAGCACAGCCGCGGACCATTCATCCCTGCACCGGCGACGGAAGGGCGAAAAGTAAGCATCCCACAGCTGTCAGGACGCGCAGCTGCTCGTTCCTTGAGGGAATGCATTGAATTCACTACCGACCTACTAACTGTCCCCCTCTGCCAGACACCAGGCTGCCTTTCTCTTGGCCTTTTGGGTTGGGCCTTTCTGTTTTAACAGCTGGAGGTCTGCTGCGCGGTTGGAGCCATGGCTGCTGAGCAGGGCAGCTGGTGCAAGGTCTGATTGCATTTCAGCTTTAAGTAACTTGCGAGGAGAGCAAGGGTCGGGGGTGGGGAGGAAAGCCTTTGCGTTGCCTGCCATGAGCTACTTCCTGTCCTACTGCAAAGCCCACTGTACCGCCGTGCTCGCCCACTACCAGAGCCTGAGAGCCGAGGGCTTTCTCTGTGACATCCTGCTGAAGGTGAAGGAAAATGAGTTCCCCGCGCACAAGTCCCTCTTGGCGTGCTCCAGCGACTACTTCCGAGCCATGTTCAAGAGCTACACCCGGGAATCCCAAGCCGCTGTGATTCAGCTCCAAGTCATCTCCCCCACCGGTCTGCAGCACATCCTGGATTTCATTTACACTTCCTTTTTGCCCCTTTCCTTTGAAAGCCTGGAAGATACCTTGGAAGCCGCAAGCTACTTGCAAGTGACCGATGCCATCGGCTTGTGCAGTCAGTACCTGGCTAAGAATCTGGCCTTGGAGAACTGCTGCTTCTCTGCCAACGTGGCCAGGAAGTTCTACCTGCCAGATGCCTTAGCAGCCACAGAGAAATACATCGTCAAGAACCTCTGGAAGCTGCTGGATTTGGATTTGCCAGGGCTGCTGGAGCTGAACTTCAGGTCTTTGCTGGCTGTGGTTCAGTCGCCAGATCTCGCCACGGTGGAAGAAACCTGCCTGTTGAATCTGGTGCTGCAGTGGCTGAAGCAGGATAAATCCAGGCTGGCTCACGCCAGCAGCCTTTTGGAGCACGTAAGATACGGCCTGGTCCCCGTGCAAGAGCTGAGGAAAACCTACACGCAGTCAGAAGTGCCTCTCTCTGCAGGTATTAAGTGCTTGCTGATTAAAGCAATCAATTACCACACGTCTGTTTTCAAGCAGCCCGTCCTGCAGGACAAGTCCACCACGCTGAGGAACCCCCAAACTCGGATCATCCTGCTGGGGGGAGGCACAGCGAGCGAGGGGCTGGTCACTGACGTGGTGGCCTTCGACGTTTACAACCACAAGTGGCGAGCGCTCACGCGGCTGCGGGACAGGCTGCAGAACCACTGCGTGTGCGTGGTGGAGAACTTCCTCTACGTCCTGGGGGGGGAAATAGAAAGTGGCAGCCCAGGTGATGGGAAAAGTGAGAAGGCCTTCTCGGTGACCAACCAGGTCCACCGCTACGATCCCAGGTTTAACACGTGGGTGCAACCCGCGGGCATGCTGGAGAAGAGGTGCCAGTTTTCCTGCTGCCTCCTGGGCAAGGATATCTTTGCCATCGGTGGGAGGGGTGAAGGTGGAGGGCTGCATTCCTCTGTGGAAGTCTACGACATCAGCAGGGATAGGTGGACGAAGGCCAGGGAATTGCCATGCAAGATACACGGCCACGCCGGCGCCGTCTGCAAGGACGTCCTGTACATCTCGGGGGGCAAATGCTCAGACCCAGGCAACACCAGCAAGGAGCTCTACTCTCTGAGCCGCCCTGAGGGGCAGTGGACAAAGCAAGCCCCCATGAGCATCGCTCGTTTTGGGCATCAGATGGCCACGGTCCGAGATGCCATGTTCACCTTTCTAGGACTCTACGAACCCTTCTCTGAGATAGAGAGATACAACCCCGAGCAAAACCAATGGACTCGGCTCAGGCCGCTCACCTACGACCGCTTCTGCTACGGGCTGGCGGTGGTGGAGGAAACAGTCCTGCTGATTGGGGGAAAGAAATGGCAGAACTCGAGGGAGGTGCCCACCCAAGATGTGGTTGGCTACGACATCGACAACGACGGCTGGGAAGAGATCTGCAAAGCTCCATTGCCTTGGTGTGGGCTGCAGTGCGCCGTGCTGCAGCTCTCCGACCAGCAGGACAGCGACAGCCAGTGGAAGAAGCTGCCCAGCTGCTGAGCTGGATTGCTGTGCCACAACTGAGCCAGCGTGGTGGGCCTGGAGGAGAAGAAGAAGAAGAAGAAAATGGCAAGGGCACCCAACAGGACAGAGTGGAGGTCCAGCCTGGTTGATTCTATGGTTTGCTCTCATCAGCCAAATGCTTCATGGAAACAGGCAATAAAGTCTGGCTCCAGCGTGGGAAAAGCTGCTGGGATACGTAGAGCTGGAAGCTGATCCTGCTGGGATACATAGAGCTGGAAGTTCATCTTGCTGGGGTACATAGAGCTGGAAGGTGATCTTGCTGGGGTACATAGAGTTAGAAGCTGATCTTGTTGGCATACCTAGAGCTGGAAGTTCATCTTGCTGGGATAGATAGAGCTGGAAGCTGATCCTGCTGGGATACATAGAGCTGGAAATTCATCTTGCTGGTATATGTAGACCTGGAAGCTGATCATGCTGGGGTACATGGAGCTGGAAGCTGATCTTGTTGGGATGCATGGACTTGGGAGCTGATCATGCTGGAGCACATAGAGCTGGAAGCTGATCTTGCTGGGATACATGGACCTGGAAGCTGCTCTTGCTGAAAGGAAGGATGTAGCACATAGCCACATTGAGAGGTGATGAGAGGGAACCATAAGCCTTGACTCTGATGAATTACACCCAGACAGCAATGAATAGGTGTTGCAAGTCAGAGTTTCCAGAGGTTAAAAAGGAAAGAAAGCAACAACTCCATTCTGTTTTCTTAATCAGAGGTAGATTTTCCCAGCTGGGTTAAGTGCTGTTGGGTTTTTATTCTGTGGCTAAGCCAAACAAGAAGTGAGTAGCATAAAGACTAGAAAATTGATGCCTGTGAGAACTAATAGCAAGGCACTGCCAAGGAAAAGCTATTATTTGATATGCTGCAGAATCTTTTTCCTAGCCAGTGTGAAATTGATGGACAGGAAGCATTTGGGGTTTATATGTAGGGCTTAGTTATGGTCACAAGTTAAAACAGTGATTGTTTGCTAGAAACCATTTCTCCTTGAGTGGCTTTTTGTTGTAGCATGCTCACTTAGGGTTGTTTTATTCAGACACACCATGACTGGTACAGGACATTTATTTTCTATCCCAACCTTGTGTTATGTTTAGGTGTCCAAAGTTCACTGGGGAGACTTAATCTTCCAAACCTACCTGGATGTGTTCCTGTGTGACCTCCCCCCAGGTGATCCTGCTCTGGTGGGGGGGGGGGTGTTGGTTGGACTGGATGAGCTTAGGAGGTCTCTTCCAACCTAAATCATTCTATGCTGATGAAACACTGGCACAGGTTGCCCAGGGAGGTTGTGGATGCTCCCTCCCTGAAGGTGTTCAAGGCCAGGTTGGATGAGGCCTTGAGTGACCTGTTCTAGTGGGAGTTGTCCCTGCCTATGGCAGAGGGTTGGAACTGGATGATCCTTGAGGTCCCTTCCAACCTAAACCATTCTGTGATGGTGAAACACTGGCACAGGTTGCCCAGGGAGGTTGTGGATGCTCCCTCCCTGGAGGTGTTCAAGGCCAGGTTGGATGAGATCTTGAGCAACTCATTCTAGTGGGAGGTGCTTATGGCAGGGGATTGGGACTGGATGGGCTTTGAGGTTCCTTCCAGCCTTGGAGTTTCTGTGATTCTGTGATTATTAGCCAAAGAAACAGGAGTTGCTTTAAGTGCTGACTTTGGTACCTCATACATTGCTTTATTGTACCTGCTCCTGATGGCAAAACTGCTCATGGCTGTGCAACTGGTTGAGGAGAGAATCCTGCAGCCAAAAAGGGTTTACCTGCACCAACTAAGAAACAGGAGCTGCTAAGTGCTGACTTTGATACCTCATACATTGCTTTATTGTACCTGCTCCTGATGGCAAAACTGCTTGTGGCTGTGGAATTGGTTGAGGAGAGAATCCTGCAGTCAGAAAAAGGTTTGCTTGCATCGAAGAGTATGAAGGGCAGGCAGTTATCAGAGGTCTTTGTGTTCAGCGTCTGCCTGCATATGAAACAGCAACTGCCTTACCTCTTCTTGGCCACAGTGGAAAGCAGAGGTTGTGTGTGTGTGTGGTGGGGGTGCTTGAGGTGCAGGTAAAATAGACACAGAAGCTGCAGAAGCAAAGTGAATCTTGAGTCAGCTGCATTCATTTTAAAAGCTAAATTTATTGTACTTCATTTTTACACTGTTCCCTTTCTAGGCTCCAGAGTTAATACAATAAAAATATATATATTATATATATATATATATAAGAACATTTAATAGTCTGAAAAGAAGGCAGCACAATGGAGAGGACACGTTCTCTGTCACTAGAGTGGCTTAAAAACCTGTCAATGCTTCATTTTCACCTTGACAGCAATCAAGCTGCCTTTTACTCATGTAAAGTGCAGGCAGGAAAAAGCTGTTGCATGGCAACAGATCTAAGTCTTCTGAACTGCCTTGGCTTTGACAAGGACTTGACTACACAATGTGCATTACACATCCAGCAGATAGAAAGAGGTTTAGTGGCCTGGGGTTGTGTTATGTTGCTTTTTGGTCCAGTCAAACGACAACAGCAAGAGGCTCTAAATGCTTGGAACAATAACACACAATCCAGTCAAGCATTTTACTTCTTGTTGGGTTTATGAGAACTTTCCCCTCCCCCCCCTCCCCCCCCAAAAAACACCCTCACATATTTAATGTGCAGGTTGGTACCCATGCAGTAAGTAAATGTCCACTTCATACAAAACAATATTCTTCCAATGGTACAAATATGACACTGGCTCCAGAAGGCTGGACAAAAGCTGAGCTGGGATTTCTCATCCATCTCCACTGGAGCAGTGCTGAAAACACTGGCAGAGAGGATTGCTGCAAGTGGGCTACAGCAAGGCCTCTCCTCTGTACAGTTGTGCAAAGTCTGCAAGGAATGTGAGGGGGAGACAGAGAGAGAGAGAGAGAGAGAGAGAGAGAAGGACAGATGGGAGAGAGAAGAGAAGAGAAGAGGAGAGAAGAGAAGAGGAAAGAAAGAAAAAGAGCAAAGATAGAAAAAGAAAGAAAAAAGAGAAAGGGAAAGAAAGAGACAGAAAGAGAAAGAGAAAGAGAAAGGGAAAGAGAGGGAAAGAAAGAGAAGGAGGGAGAGAGTGATGGAGGAAGGNGAAGGAGGGCAGGAGGGAGGGATGGAGGGCAGGAGGGAGGGATGGATGGAAGAAGGAAGCTAGGAAGGGAGGGAGGGAAGAAGGAAGGGATGGATGGATGGATGGATGGAGGGAGGGAGGGAGGGAGAAATGGAGGAAGTGAGAGAAGGAGGGAGGGAGGGAGTGAGGGAGGAAGGAAGGAAGGAAGGAAGGAAGGAAGGAAAGGAGGGAGGAAAAGAGAAGAAGAGAGCAGAAGAGCAAAATCAATCTGTCCATTCTTTCCTTCATGCCCTCAGGGGACATAAGCTGCCAGGAAACAGCAGAGCTCATAAAGTTTAAGGTACATTCACTGAGCTCCACAGGCAAGAGTCCAAAGTTGGTGAAGAGTCCAAGTGGCTGCCAAACGTCTACAGGAGGCTTTTCCCTTCCCTGTGAGCGTCACTGAATTGTGTCATGACTCCTAACTGATGCAGCAGAGCACTGGCAAGCAGCAGAAGCATTTTTGTCATGCTCTCACTTTTTTGAGTTCAAAGCCCAGAGAAAGTAAATCCATGAGTTAAGATTCCCATTCCAGGTATGTGCCTAACTCTAAGGAGCTTTTCCTACTCATATTCACTGGGTTGTCTCCAGCACATCTCAGCTCTCGTGGAAGTTGAGACCATTTTAATTGGCTTCTGAAGTCAGCAGAATCCAGAGTGAGATTCCCTTCCCCTCCAAAAGGAAAGCAGAGGCTTTTGTTGCTCCTCAGTTTGTTGTGCTGTTTCCATCACACATTTCCCCTGCATACAATAGGGCCAAATTTCACAGCTCAGAAAACACACAGCAGACTGCTCCAGCAATCCTGTTGGGTCCTTTTCTATCCTGGGCACTTCCAAAGGCTTTTCCACTGCTGCTTTGCTGGGCAATGGGGAATGTCACTATCAAGGATGTCCAATGTCTCAATTTTCTCTTCTGCAAACTCTGCATACAGAATGGTTTTGGTTGGAAGGAAGCTCAGAGATCATCCACTCCAACCTGCCTGCCACGGGCAGGGAAGCCTCTCAACTAGACTCGGCTGCTCAAGGCCTTATCCAACCTGGTCTTGAACAGCTCCAGGGAAGAGGCATCCACAGCCTCTCTGGGCAGCCTATTCCAGAGCCTCACCACCCTTGGCCTGAAGAAATTCTTCCTCAGCTCCAGTCTAACCCTGCTCTCCTTCAGCTTCAAACTATTCTCCCTTGTCCTAGTGCTGGACATCCTTATGAAAGTCTCTCTGCAGCCTATCTGTAGGATCCCTTCATCNAACCTGGTTGATTCCATGATTCTATGATTCTGTGAACTCCAGGGATGAGGCCTCAACCACCTCCCTGGGCAACCCATTCCAGCCTCTCACCACTCTCATGCTCAACAACTTCCTCCTCACATCCAGGCTGAATCTCCCCATCTCCAGCTTTGCTCCGTTCCTTGTGGTCTTATCACTACCTGATATCTTGACTGGACAGGGCTGGGTGCTAGGTTGGACTGGATGATCTTGGAGGTCTCTTCCAACCTGGCTGATTCTATTCTATTCCATCCTATCCTATCCTATCCTATCCTATCCTCCTCCTGGAGGGGTCCCCCTGGAGTCTTCTCTAAACACCCCCAGCTCCCTTAGCCTATCCTCACGGCAGAGCTGCTCCAGCCCTCAGATCATCCTTGTGGCCCTCCTCTGGACTGACAGCCATCCCTCTGTATCCCTCTAACGACAGGGACAGCAGAACTGGCCACAGCTGTCACATTCTACTGACACCTGTCAGTACAAAAGCAGCATCAATGAGAGTCCCATGACTAATTGGCTTTTATTAAAAAAATAATTAACCAAAAGAGACAGAGAACAAATCCTTTGGGCTCAGCCAGAACACAACCCAGCCGATGGGAACCCTCAGCAACAGGCTCTCCAAAAGCACAAGGAAATGAAGACCTCACTTCTTTTGCCGCTTCAGTTCACGTTCAGTCATTTCTCGCTGCTGATTTGCAACCCTTCCTTGTGTGCTGGACAAACCCAAACCACAACCAACCCCACTGCACCTTGCTTTGCTTCCCTGCTTGTTAAGAAAACTCCTGGAGTTTCACATCAGATACCAAAATTAGGTTGTCCTTTTCTCTTTTTCTTTTCTTCTTTCTCATCTTTTCTTTTCTCTTTTTTCTTTTCTCCTCTTTTCTTTTTCTTCTTTTCCCTTTTATTTTCTCTTCTTTTCCTTTCTTTTCTTTTTTTCTTTTCCTTTTCTTTTTCCTTTCTTCTCTTTTCTTTCAATTTTTTTTCTTCTTTCATCTTTTATTCCTTTTTTTTTCTTTTCATTTCTTTTCTCTCTTTTCTTTTTCCTTCCTCTTTTCTTTTTTTCTTTTCTTTTTTCTTTTGCCTTTCTCTTTTCTCTTTTTCTTCTTTTTTGCTTTTTTTCTTTCTCTTTCCTCATTTCTTTTCTTTTTACTTTTTTCCTTTCTCTTTTATCTTTTTTCTTTTCTCTTTTCTTCTCTCTTTACTTTTTTCCTTTCTCTTTTCTCATTTCTTTTCTCTTTTCTTTTCTTTTCTTTTCTTTTCTTTTCTTTTCTTTTCTTTTCTTTTCTTTCCTTTCCTTTCCTTTCCTTTCCTTTCCTTTCCTTTCCTTTCCTTTCCTTTCCTTTCCTTTCCTTTCCTTTCCTTTCCTTTCCTTTCCTTT
>WAAF01004825.1:428974-455766 GCA_013400475.1 Tricholaema leucomelas | reverse complement strand
TTCCAACCTGATTGATTCTATTCTATAAATTCAATCATGCAGTCCTTGGAAAAGAACTTAAATATATTTGTTGTTTCACTAAATTTCATTGCATTTAGATGAAATAAATACAAGCACACCAAACATTTGACAAATTCCAAATAATCATGTGCTTCTTCATTTCTCACATGGGTTTATCGAGAATCAAGTCCTTTCTTTCTACTTCCAATATTACTTCTCAGTTTTATTAGCAGCTAATTAGGATGATCACAACAGGAAATATCATGGATTTACAAAGTGACCTTTTTGCTTTCTCTTTTATGAGGGACTTCAGCTTTCTATCAGATTAATTAGTTAATTAGGCATCATTCTCCTAAAATATCTCACAAAAAAAGTCACACTCCTTAATTTTAGATTGAAGGCTGGAAGGTCTTTATAATTGGGTTCTGCTGCTGTTTCTCTGAGCACATTGTTATCTGGGGATCAAGCCGCACGTAATGCAATCTACTTTCACATGAACAAAAATGTAATCAAAACAAACCTTTTTTTCTGCCCCTCTCCTTCTCTATTTTCTCTGTCATAATGCTGACCAAAAGAGTAGACTATTTACAAAAAAAGTCTACTGAACAAGATTGAAAAGGAATTTTATATTCATATGGTATTTTCACTTCAATGTTGTTATTGAATCCTGCATTCAATTACATTGTTGTTGTACTGTTAATGATCCCCTATATAAATATACGGTATCATACTAGCAGTGAAGTATAAGTCGGTTATCAAAAGGTCACACTGTTTAAAAATAGAGATATGATGTAGTTAAGGGTCTTTCAGAACTGTTCTCCCATCTACTTTTACATGTTTTTTTTCAGTTACATTTTGATTTAATCCTCTCCTTTAGTATCCTATTTCTTAGTCATGATTCCAAGTGAAAAAAATCATCTAAAAGACAGGGCTGAGTAACTAAATATTGTATGATTTTATGTTAGAGTATTAGTACATCTGTTTTGTGTATACTTTATTTATTTAAAGAGAAAATACACATTTTCCCATACATTGTTATATCTATTTGGTTTGTGTGTGTGCAAGCCTTGACCTAAAAGCTGTTATGCAGGATTACTCCATAATTTGTGAAAATGGTGTCTTTCTAAACGTGAACAAGTCAAATACATGACATTATTGTGAAGCACAAGCATTTCACAGGAGAGTGCCATTCCTCTCTATGGCAATGAAGTTTCTACCATATAGTTCCTAGATCTGGAATTGACCTTTGAGCCTGAAAGATAATAGGCACCTTAGGAACAGCTGTTCTGATTGGGAAAAAAAAAATAAAACCAACAAACCAATAAAAAAACAACCAAACAAACAATCAACCCCCCCAAAAAAAAACAAATCCAAAAACTAAACAAAACAACCAAACAACAACAACAAACAAAATAAACACTAAACCTGCTCCTGTAAAAAGTATCTTAAAACTATGACAGACATTACTAATTAACTCTGTTTATTGTGGTGGTCTGCTTTAAAATTAACATCAATTTTAACATTTTAGACTAAGACTCTTATGAAACACAAAAGACTTTCCAATGCTTAGGCATTCATCCCCAAGCTCTTTGTTGGTGATAACTATTGAAAACATACATCTAGCAATCTTTTCACTCATCGCTGTGTTCAAAATTGAATGTGGCAGCTGTTTAGCAGTACATGAGAACACTAAGCACATTTAGACCAGGATAATGAAAAATATTATACAGAAAGCATTGCAGGGTGAATTGTTTCTAGATGTTTAACATGTTTTCCAGATACAGGCTTTGGCTCCTGAAATTTCTAGCATTCCAGTGCTTAGTATTCAGTGTTTTGGTACACTAATGTTACTAAAACTACATCCTTCACTTATAAATACTATACAGAGAATTTTTTTTTTCTGAACTAAATATATCCTATGTATAAAGATTGTCTGCAAAAATTTTAAACCAGTGATAAATGTTTTCCACTTATTTCAGCAGATCAGGTTTGTCACTGTGGCCAGCTGCTGTTTTGCCATGAATTTAAACAGTCTGAGCAAAAGCTGTAGTGGTTTGTCGCTGTATCTGCAATTATATTTGTGAACATTACTGGCTACACTCTTAGAATGTCAAAAATAATGGATTTAGGAATAAATTGGAACACAGTGTTGTTTGTGATCATGTTCGTAGTTGTAGCTCCCAAGGAGTCAAAAACAAAAGCATGAGAATCCCCCACACGCGAACATAACTGAACTTTATGCTTTAGAGTGTATAAGGACCTGTACTAGGAATCATGAAAGAACACTGCTGATGTTTTTGAATTGACAAGGTATTTTAGAAGTAGGCACTGTTTACAGGAGAGGAATGTTTGTTGTGGGCTAGTGATACCTTTAACTAGATATATCTAGGTCTAGGTTTCTTCAATAACTCAGGATGTTTGCTTTTGCCAATAAAGACATCAATGTTATATTGCAAGAGTGACTGCAGAAGAATGAAAATGCATTTAAGAAAGTGAAGCCTAAACAGTGCAGGATGAAAGTTTTCATACGATCAAGAAATGAGAATCAGGAATGCCAGAGAAGAAATTTGCATGAGTAAACCTCAACATAGCACTGCCCTCCTCATATTTATTCATGTATGCCTTTCCCTTATTTTTGACAAGCTGAGAAGGTAAAGACGAAGTCAAGACACAACTGTCAGCATTCATTTTTGACACAGACAAACACAAGCAAGTGTTAACAGAATCTTTATTCAGTGGACCCAGACAATAGCAAATGATTTTAATTTTAAAAAATAACATTCTAATTGAGATATGATAGAAAGTAAAAAAAATGATTCTGGTTACCTGTATGACAAGTAGTAGTCGGTCTTGGCTAATCTTTTCCCTGAAACTCAAAAGACACCCCTCGTAGATGTAAGTAGCTTTAGTTTACTGATGTTCCTGATAATAACTTGTCAAAAATGAAAGTCTTGTCAAAAAAAACTTGTCAAAAATGAAGCACTTTTTAGAAGAGATTAAGGAGCGGCCAAATTCTTCGAGCACTAATTCTACTGATGGCCACTTAACAGCTGTATTGTCATGCTGGCCTTAAATAGGAATTCTTGAGTGGGTTATGTCTAATTTGTTGTATTTTGTCCTAACTGAAGCTTTTTTTAAGTAAGAAGGTCTAAGAATAGCCATTTCCTATAGTAAGAAAAAAGATAAAACTGCAAATTGGTTTGAAATCAATAAAACCATAGAAGATTCCTCAGTGACCTGACTAGACCTTTTCACTAAGGCAGCTTAAAAAGAGATCTGTCTTATTTGATATAAGCTTATGTTTTGGTATGATGCTGAGCTGAATGTTATCATTGTGAATTTTGAGTTTGAACTGCTTGACAAATTTGGATATTTTGGGATGTGTCAGTTTGGCTGAAGTCCAAGTATGCCCTACAAAGACTTTTATTTTGCCATAGCAGGCCAGGGAGATGGAGTAAGAAGGGACTGGACATCCTACGTGCAGTTTTCTGACAAACTGAGCACAGGTGGTACCGTGTGCAGCCTACAGTAAAAGGCAGCATGGCTTTTAGAGAGGATGAAAAAGTATCAGGAATATCATTCTCATAGAGGTGGAAACAATTTTAAGAATAATTTTAACCGTAGGTTCAAGAACTAGCTGTGATCCCAACAGCTGTTTAGCTGAATCAAATTCCCTTTAACTCTAACAAATATCTTGTAAACATTAGCAGCTGAGTAACATTCTCAGTGGGTACCCATGTGGAATACTCATTCTAAATGCATTTACATAGCTAACCTATCACCCTGTTGAGGTGCAGGATGACTACTTTATAGCAGATGTGGACATTTACTTTCCTTTGTAAAAAAATAATCAATAGCAGCCTGAGTAACAGGCCCTTTAAAAAACAAATATGACATAAACCACTGTCCCAAACGTACCATAAATAATAAAATACTTGGAGATGCAAAACTGCTGCAAATAGCTTCTCTAAGAACTTGAATGGCTTGGTCTAACACCACTAATTTCCTGTAAGCCTGCCTACATGAAGCCAGGGGAAAAAAAAAAAGGCTAAAACTCAGTTATCATTACAGGAAAGAAAATATAAAAAAAAGAAAAGAAGATAATGTCCCATTCTTGCATTTAGAAAATAACACACTGCTTTTATACTTCCAGAGTACCTTGCAGAAAGAAATGTGTTGTAGCAGGTTGATAATTCATTACTTAACAGGTAAGAGAACCTTACCACATCAGGAAAATGCTTTGATATGAGAAGTGTGTACCAAACTGACTATGTCTTATGTCTTATTGACCTATCATTTGCTATCCATCAAGGCTGATTTTGAGGCTTACTGGTTTGGTATTGTCGTGGAGGGCCCATAGGCCAGAAAATAGGCTTGCATATGCCCTGCCCTGCCTGGACATGTTTTTCCTGCAGATAGTCAGGGGTGAGCACATGGCCAGCAGAGAGGGGCACCACAGGCCTGGTGCCACGTGGAGTCTGGCCTGCCCAGGCTTTAGGTTGTGGAAGCCCCCACATGCTCAGCTCACGCTTGCCGGGTGCTAGGCCCATGTGAGCCCCATGTTTGGAAAGTCCAGGCCTGTGGCTCCTTGCCTGTTATGGCAAGGTTGGCTGACTGCAAGCCTGATTGGTTATTGGTGGCCAATGAGACCATTGATCTCGGCCCACAGTTAATAAACAGACCTGCATTCACGTGCCAGCGTTCCTCTTTTGCTCGCTGGTGCCTTCATTTACTCAAGCCTGTCATTATGGGGCTCAGACTCCCCGTGCAGCCGTGCATCCCACTGCACGCCCACTGCACGCCCACTGCCTTATTGCCTGGACACAGCAGCCAGAAGGACCCAGCAGCTACAGTCAGAGACTGTTGCCCCTGAAGCCAGGAGTATTCCAGCCTCGGAGTCCACTGGCGGAGACCCTGAAAAGTTGGACACTTTACATAGGCTGTGGTGTAGCCCAGAGGGTGATTTATAATTAATCAAATTGTGAGTAAATACCTCTCTAACTTCTACTGTGCCTGCCATAGAGCAGAAAGCTTTCAGCCCACCCTGCTGGGCACATAGTATATAGACCCCAAGTGGCAGTAGCCGAGGGGAGAACTCTCCCTGTTAATAGTTCTATGCTAGTCATTGTAATATCGTTATTAATAAGCCGTTTGTGATATTTCCCGTAAGGTACTCCATGACTGTGAATTGATGAATCCACTTTAATATTAAATATAGTGGTTGGGGGGTGTTGAGAGTTAAGAATATTGAGTTTAATAAATATATTTTTATACAAAATTATCTCTCACCGATTGATTTCTTCCCTTCGCCACAAACCAGCATAGGCGGCAGAATTCCCCTCCGTGACAGGTATAAAGGAAAAAGACTGTTGTTCTTGTTCATAGCTCCAAAGTTTGTGAACATTTTTTCCTGATAGCCTGATCAATTATTTCAGGAAACTGAGTGTATTAAATTTTTTGAGTATTTGGGCTGGTTTCAAACAATGATGTTTTGTGATCTGACCAGTAAAATTGGTACAGATATTAGGACTCAAACAGAAAGTTTTCCAAGTTTTTCATAATAACTGAAAAAAAAAACTCCTCTTTTTACTGTAATTTGAAAATGAAAAAAAATTGGCAATACTTCAGCTGTAAGTTTGATTAAACTTGGATCTTAGTTCTGTGCCTTAACTATAAGACTATTCGTGTCTCAATAAAATCCAATACTGAATATAGAGGGAATTTGTGCGAGAGAAGGTTTTATACATCACCAAGATAAATGCATAGAATTATATGAAGAGAGATGTGAAGTCCACTAAGTCATTTCTATTGCCCAAAAGCACTGACATAAACAACAAAAAATAGTCTTTACTGGGTTTATAATGTTCATGCTGAATGGATGGATATCCTTGGATAAATCTTGTTTCTAGTGCGACATTCTAAGAAAGATGCCTTTAAGCTTATCATTCTTGCATTTAACATGTCTCCTAAATCTACAGATTGTAATTACCTGAATATATTCTAGAGGTGGAAATTACAACATTTTTTCATTTCATCAAGCAAATATATTGATATTATGTACTGTGCACACATAAACACACATGGTAAAGGTATTCCACGTTAATAGACTGATTTATTTTTTTAATATGAAAAAAGATGCAGTCAGTGTTTGGGGAAGAAGGAGTAAGCAAATTGCAGAATCACAAACTCCTGTTAGAAAATATTTTGCCTTTTGGTGATGTTATTTACATCTTATAAACACAAACACTGGCTTGTAGCTCCTGTAGTGGACCATTAGATTGAGAGAGGTGATTCTGCCACTCTATGGTGCTCTAATGAGACCTCACCTGGAGAACTGTGTCCAGCTCTGGAGCTCCCAAGACAAGAGAGACATGGGCCTGCTGCAGCAGGTCCAAAGGAGAGCCACAAAGATGATCACAGGGCTGGAGCAGCTCTCCAAGGAAGACAGGATAAGAATTGGGGCTGCTCAGCCTGGAGAAGAGAAAGTTCCAGCAATATCTTATAGCTATACTTCAGTCTCTAAAGGGGACCTAAAGAACGCTGGGGAATAATTGTTTAGAAGTGCTTGTAGTGACAGGACAAAGAGCAATGGTTTTGAAATGGAGCATGATAGATTTAGATTGGTGATAAGGAGGATATTATTTACAATGAGAGTGGTAAAATACTGGAACAGGTTGCCCAGGAATGTGGTTGAGGCCTCGTCCTTGAAGACATTCAAGATCAGACTCAATGTGGCCTTGAATAGCCTGATGTAGTTGAAGATATCCCTGCTCACTGTAGAGTGGTTGGACAAGATGGCCCTTGAGGGTGCCTTCCAACCCATAGTAATCTGTTAATCTGTGAATTAGTGTTGTCCCACTGTTCATCCTGTTACATACGAAACCCTGTTCCTCAGCAGTTAACCTCACTCCCAAAGTTTATTGAAGAGAAGGCAACTAACTTTTTCTCATGCCAACATAATATAAATATTTAAGCTGAAAATAATATGTTTTCACTTATGTCTTTATCCTCAATGACAGGGCAAAACTATCACATCTTCTGTTCCATTTCCTATTGCATTGTTGCAGAGGTACTGACATACACAAATTTTAAAACCAGCTCTTTACTGGAGGCGATCGATTGTCCATCTCGACTCAGCTGTCACTTGATCAGTGCTTCAGTAAGAATGGGCAGGTGAGGGGAAGTGCAGAAAAAACATCATTGATCAATTACAGAAACTCATAGAGAATATTTTTAAAAGTATAAAAATATAAACAGCTTTTCCATCAGTGACTATATAATTTATGAACATTATCCTGTCAGACTAGTCACTCTTCTCTTTTTTTTAATGTCAAATGCTCTTGAAATCTGTCTTATATTGCATTTTATTGTGAAAACAGTAGTACTGAATAAAACTTACCGTAGTAACAGGCATGTGATTGTAGACTCACACATAGATACAGAGAGTTGTCACTAAACAGGTACGAGACTCAACTGTATCTGTGCCTTACTGTCCTTTTTTGAACCTCCTCATTATTAAAAAAAAAAATATTATCCTTGTAAGTAGTATATCACAGTATATCACAGTATCACCAAGGTTGGAAGAGACCTCACAGATCATCAAGTCCAACCCTTTACCACAGAGCTCAAGGCTAGAGCATGGCACCAAGTGCCACGTCCAACCTTGCCTTGAACAGCTCCAGGGACGGCGACTCCACCACCTCCCTGGGCAGCCCATTCCAGTAGCCAATGACTCTCTCAGTGAAGAATTTTCTCCTCACCTCGAGCCTAAACTTCCCCCTGCGCAGCCTGAGGCTGTGTCCTCTCGTTCTGGCGCTGGCCACCTGAGAGAAGAGAGCAACCTCCCCCTGGCCACAACCACCCCTCAGGTAGTTGTAGACAGCAATAAGGTCACCCCTGAGCCTCCTCTTCTCCAGGCTAAACAATCCCAGCTCCCTCAGCCTCTCCTCGTAGGGCTGTGCTCGAGGCCTCTCACCAGCCTCGTCGCCCTTCTCTGGACACGCTCAAGCATCTCAATGTCCCTTCTAAACTGGGGGGCCCAGAACTGAACACAGTACTCAAGGTGTGGTCTAACCAGTGCAGAGTACAGGGGCAGAATGACCTCCCTGCTCCTGCTGGCCACACCATTCCTGATGCAGGCCAGGATGCCATTGGCTCTCTTGGCCACCTGGGCACACTGCTGGCTCATGTTCAGGCGGGTATCAATCAGCACCCCCAGATCCCTCTCTGTCTGGCTGCTCTCCAGCCACCCCGACCCCAGCCTGTATCTCTGCATGGGGTTGTTGTGGCCAAAGTGCAGCACCCTGCACTTGGAGCTATTGAATGCCATCCCATTGGACTCTGCCTATTTGTCCAGGCAGTCAAGGTCCCGCTGCAGAGCCCTTCTGCCTTCCATCTCAGTCACATCTGCCCAAAGCATTTCATCAAATGATTCTTCAAAATCTTAATATTTTTAGTGCACTGTTCAACTTGTTACGTGGTCACTTTTTAAACAGTCCCCTGATTTACTGATGAATCTGATTTCCAAAGCTTTTATTTGATAATTACTTAGAAAGAACAACCCTGAGTGCCTATGTTTTTTCTAGGGATTGCTGTAAACCAAGGCAGTCCCATCCATGTGTGTTATCTCAGCAAGTTTCAACCTAGAAATCAGTTAAATAGGCCATATTGCAAACATGGAGAACAGCCTGCCATCTAATTTTCCACGGAAGTTAGTTTTCACAATACAAGAGATTGCAAAAGGTCTTCTATACTGACACAACAAATAGCTCAATTCATGCTAGCCACATCTGAGATGAAAACCTGGTCCAGGGTCCATTCTGTATTCATTTCTTAAGCAGACTTGGTAAGTTACTTGGTATGGATTAGTACTGTGAGAATTAGGACAGTGAAAGCAAACTGTCTCATCAGGTAATACAAAAGCAGCAGAATATCTGATCACAGCACAGAGACTGGGATATAAGCATACTATATTTTAAGCAGCAAGTCTGCTTATAAATTACAAAACCTGTCAGCTGAAATGGGGTGATATGCAGGTTAGAGTTTTCCTGGTTTCGAATATAAGGATTTGTGTCTCTTGGGTTTATACCTTTTTGCTGGAACCATTAGATTTTATCCCCTGATATATTGCAGTCCGATCATATAGAGGAGATGAATCTACTTCCATTTGTTTCGTTAAGTGAACACATGAAAAAGATAAAAATACTTTGGAATATCTAAAGTAGATTTTACAGAGATGAACATTTTCTTTTTAAGTGGGTATGCAGCAATATTGTGTCCAGCAATTTTTTTTTTTTCAAAAAAGCAGAAGGAGCCTTGAAAAACAATGATTTCCTGTGCCCTTTTCTACAGGGTCATACTGCATTAAATACACAGCACTGGGTTTCTTTAGTGCAATGTGATCTACGTTTGTGTATTGGCTCCAGCCAATACTTGAACAGTCATACTCTCTCACTCATTCACCTCTCCCAAAGGACACGGAGAAAATAGAAGGAAGACAGGAAGATTTGTGTATTGAGATAAAGACAATTTAATAAGTGAAGCAAAAGTTGTGCCTGCGAGCAAAGAAAAGAAGGAATTTATTCACTACTTCCCGTCAGCAGGCAGATGTTTAGTTACTTCCTGAAAAGCAGGGTCTCAGCATGTGTGACGGTGGCTTGGAAAGATAAATGCCATGATCACAAAGGCAATCGCTTTTAAGGCAATGCCAAAAAAAGAGAAACCAGAAATCCTCCCAGCCAGGAGTCAGTCTGGAGATCTGATTTCCAAGATAAACACCTCTTATCCCAATGTAAAAGATTACTAACTTTAGCAAAATCAAGGGCAACATCTTATTGTTGTTCCCTCTTATTTCTGACTTCCAGAGTAAGTGGATGCTTAGGCTGAGAGTTTACTGACAGTTATAACATTTAGGTAGTCAGTTCTTTATTCAGCTTTGTGAAAGACCTTTAACTTTTGTTTGGCCTGATGTAATAAATGTTCAGGTTGAGTGGAGAAAACATTGTTTAACATCTTTATCTCCGTACAAAGGAAATCTCTGGCACAAAAGTTACATTGCCAGTAGGAGACCTCAAAATACAAAAGAGACCTTTACATTTCTTAACAATGTGTTTGGCCTTATCTCGCTTTTGCTAAAAATTGACTCAATGCACTCCTTTGAACAAGGTCTTTACATACTTTAGAATTATTTTATGTGGAACTATTATTATCATTTGTGATTAATTCTCCCTGTCCTAGAAAGCTGTATAAGCTTCTTCCCCCTATCCCCCACCCCCCAAGAAAAGAAGTAGCTATATAACATGTACTTACAGTGTAATTTGGCAAGTGCTATGTCTAAGGATGGAATAAAAGGATAGGACAAAGAAAAGTAAGCCTAGAGCTCCCTACTACTAGAAGGGCAGCTGAAGAGATTACATGGAAATAATGAAAACAATCTGTCTTCTCAGGATTGATCCTGATGACCACTTAAAACTTGCAAATCCAGTTATTTACAAATCTTGGCAAGAGGTAGTGTCTGTTATCCTACTAAAAGCAGTAACAGTGGTGTTCGATATGCACTTGATCCTCAGTTGGTACTCCCAGCATACGTAGCGAAAGTAAGACAGGAAATTTTGAGGGCTTATACATTTAAGTTATCCCCATATTCTTTTTTTCCATGCAGAAGATGTAAAAGAGAGGAAGTGCATAGTTACAATGAGTACAAGAGTGTTTGAAATAAATTAAACTCTTCTGGCTATGACACTAAGTTATTCTAATCTGCAGTATTTGACCTTTGGGGACTCCAGAGCTGAGAAAGCATGAACTGTAATAGATACTGTGCTGCCACCTCACTGTAGTGACTGCTGGAGTGTTTTAAGTGAGGAAGCTTAGCCATGCTGAAATCCTTATAGAGTACATTTAAGTAGTCTTACAATTTCTCCACCGCTTCAAAAAGTTGCAGCATATCCTCTTGTTTTAGTTTTCATAGAATCATAGAATGGTTTAGGTTGGAAGGGACCTCAAGGATCATCCAGCTCCAACCCCCTGCCATAGGCAGGGACACCTCCCACTAGAGCAGCTTGCTCAAGGCCTCATCCAGCCTGGCCTTAAACGCCTCCAGGGAGGGAGCATCCACAACCTCCCTGGGCAACCCATTCCAGTGTCTTGCCACCCTCACTGGAAAGAACTTCCTCCTAACATCCAGTCTAAATCTCCCCTCCTCCAGCTTAAACCCATTATCTCTCGTCCTGACATTACTAGACCTTGTAAATAGTCCCTCNGGCTCATGTTGAGCTTTTGTTTCGGTCTCAGGAAGAACAACGCTCAAGTGAATGCTTCGAACATAGGGGAATTCATTTACTAAAGGCTGGGTGTATTTAGTAAAGTCATGCCAAACTGTTCTGTCACCTGCTTCAAAATAGTAAAAATAAACTTCTACTACTGCAAAAGATAATTCAGCTGTAAGACCACTTTGCATATTTAAAAATAGCAAAAAAGAAACTCTCACATGCTGTAAATATTCATTTATTGAAATTATTTATAAACATATTTGCAATAGATGCACTGTGATATATTATTCTATGTCACAGCAGACTACTTAAATCTTTCATAGGATTATTATCAGTTTAATGAGCTTGCATTGCTAGAGACTTCAAAAGATCTTTGTAGAATATCTTTGCAAAATGAAAATGAGAGTATATGAACTATTCTGAAATAAAATTGGTCTATGTGGATGCCATAACTTAATTGTTTTTCCCCTCTTACTACAAATTACAAATATAACCCATGCTACTGCAAAATATTAATACAAATGTTTATCATTTTGCCTAGACAAAACAAACAAAAAATTATTTATGCTAATGACAACAATTATATGTGAAACAAGCACATGGCTAGTAGCATGTGATTTTTGATCCCACTAGGACAGATGTAAGGAAAGCAGTTAATTTAACTATAAACTTTTAGTGAGGTACTACTCATGGGATGTTTGACAACAATTTTCAGAGCTGTCCGGTGTATGTATTTATTCTGCCAGAATTTTTGATCAAGTTCTGTACTTGGCAAATTATAGTTAAGAATAATTCACTAGATATCATATACTCATTAGGTCTGATAAATGATTGATTCTACTGAGTATTTAAGGATTGTCATTTCTCTCTGGGCTGGCACTCAAGGGACCTTCAGAACAGCTTTCTATCTTCATCAATGATATAGACAGTGAGATGGAGTTTTGCTAAGTGGTGCAGCTGATAAGAATGAAGGACAGAATGCCATGAAGAGGGACCTGGACAGGCTGGAGATGTGAGCTGAGAAGAGGTTCAATAAGGCAGAGTGCAAGGTCCTGCACCTTGGTTGAAGCAATCTTTGATATCAATATAGGCTGGGGAATGAAGAAATTGAGAGCAGCCCTGCAGAAAAGCACTTGGGGCTACTGATGGATAAGAAGCTGGATATGAGCCAACAACGTACACTTGCAGCCCAGAACGCAAATTACATCCTAGGATGCAAAAGCAGAACTGCCAAGAGGTCAGGAGAAATGATTCCATCACTCTACTGTGCTCTAGTGAGACCTCATCTGGAGTACTTTGTTCAGCTCTGGGGGCCGCAACGCGAGAGACATGGACCTGATGGAGCAAGTCCAAAGGAGGGCCACAAAGATGATCAGAGGACTGGAGCACCACTCCTATGAAGACAGGCTGAAAGAATCAGGGCTGTTCAGTCTGGGGAAGAGAAGGCTCTGGTGAGGCCTTATAGCTACATCTCAATATCTGAAGGGGATCTACAAGAAGGCTGGGGAAGGACTATTCAGAAGGGTTTGTAGCTATAGGACAAGGGGCAGTGGTTTTAAACTGGAGCAGGATAGATTAAGGTCAGACATGAGGAAGACATTTACAATGAATGTGGTAAAGTACTGGAACAGATTGCCCAGGAATATGTTTGAGCCTCTGTCCCTGGAGACATTCAGGATCAGAATTCCTCTGTCCCTGTTCAGCCTGATGTAGTTGGAAGTGTCCCTGCTCACTGCAAAAGGGTTGGAAAAGATGACCTTTGAGGTCATATAGTTGTAACTTGTACGCCAAGACAAAGATGAGACTGTGACTGAATTACCTTGTCATCATAGCAAGACATGCAAATTGGATATTCTTTATCTGTGTAACTCTTCCAACCATTGACAACCTCAAGTGGCATGGTAAGTATGGAGCAAATTACAGGACAATAAGGTCCTTGGCCTCTGTTTTGTACTTTACAGTCCTTGGCTGTGTGGAATAATTTGGAAGTCTGAAGTAATGCAGTATTGGAAGTACAGACAAACAGATAAAGAGCAGCGACCTGATGAGAGTGGTATTAAAATAATTTCAATTTTATAACATAGATTTCTTGAAAGAAATGTGAAATTAAAAAAAAAGGCATGTTCACAGTATCACAGTATCATCAAGGTTGGAAGAGACCTCATAGATCATCANTGCTCGAGGCCTCTCACCAGCCTTGTTGCCCTTCTCTGGACATGTTCAAGCATCTCAATGTCCCTCTTAAACTGGGGGGGCCCAGAACTGGACACAGTACTCGAGGTGTGGTCTAACCAGTGCAGAGTACAGGGGCAGAATGACCTCCCTGCTCCTGCTGGCCACACCATTCCTGATGCATGCCAGGATGCCATTGGCTCTCTTGGCCACCTGGGCACACTGCTGCCTCATGTTCAGGCTGCCTCATGTTTTTAGACTACTGCTCTGTTTTATTGAAAGTAATGAAATAATCTTATTTAAAAGAACTACTGCTTTTCCTCTGGAAAAAGAAAAAAAAAAAAAGGAAAAAGCTCAATTTGGTTATGCCAAACCCACAAGGATGTAACAAATGGGCTTAAAAAAAACACGACCGTAGCAAGTAGCCACAACTTTCATAATGTTCAATGGCCAGAGATCTGACAAGGCTGTAATAGCAATTTTAAACCTCCAAAGACAGTTCTTCCTTAAATATGTTTGTGGTACTGTATCCAAGGACCACATAATTACTTAAGGTAGCAGATAGCTGCTATTTCCGTGATATACCTTTAAATGGTAGAAACAAATTTTATTTTGGATAAGGAAAAGTCTCAGTTGGAGCTGAGCATGATTAACATCAGCTCGGTACCCAGAGTTAGGTTGTGACCTGACCACTAAGATGAAAGAATGACAAGATCACAAGAGATCACAAAGATGTGAATCATCCAAGAGTCACCAAAGTGAAAAGCTTGAAAACAGACTTTTATTGCTCCTCTTTCCACTGCTTGCCCTAATCCTTTCATTCCCACTCAGTGTGCACTACTAAATAAAGAGCTCTGAACTGGCTATTTTGTTGAACAACAAATCTGTACATTTTTGAACAACGACTTTCCACATTTAATTATGTCGAGATACATGCAAGATTGAAATAGTTTGGAATTCATAACCAATGTAAAATGTAACTGAAAAATGAAGTAGTTGAGCATTTTGTTTGTTTGTTTGTCTGTTTTGTTGGTTGGTTTGCCCTTTTTCCCATATAGACATCTCATTTTCTGGATGATACTAAGGTTCTTTCACCATACACAAAATAATAATTTGCATTCTAACTACAAGTACTTCATTATTCATGACAAAAATTGAACATTTTGAAAACCTCAATTGAATGTCGAGGCTTATCAGGTGAATTGGGCGGTGGGGGGTGTTTGTATGGAATCCACTTGATTTGTCTCTGCAAGCCATGAGTGAATTTTGTGGGAAACAAACAGAGATGACCTCCACAGGACCATTTTATAAAGTATTTTCCCTTGCTTTTTACTCTCACTGTCTGGATTAGACAGAGAAATAACCTTGCTGCTCTCTACCAGAAATACACATCAGGCCAAAGCTAAAGGAAAAGTGAACTTCTAATGACAACTTCAATTGTAATTGCAAGCTGTACAGTCTTAGTAGGTATGACTTCTTATCAGACATTCCTCATGATTTACAACATGTATCACATATAGCTTCAAATATATGAATGTTTAACTCATTCTCTCTTTAGAATTTCCACTGACTGATGTGATGCCTTTAGTGGGGGCAAAACTGGTCAACTTGAAAGATCCCTGCTGAACTCAGTCAACAGGCTGAACATGACCTTGGCAGCTGTTTCTGCTTTCAAGGTCACTACAAACCTTATAAACTGTTTTCTTTTCCATCCCTCATAGGATTGAACAGCAATATGGTCAAAAATAACTAACTTAAATATAAATCTCAAGAGAAAGTTAAAAAACAATAAATGTATTCAATTGGGAGACATGAGGTGCAGAAAAAGGTCCATTCAGGGTCACATCCAAGGATATATCGCCTATTCTGATGCAGTTTACTACAACTTTTGTTGAAAGCAGCATCTCAATACTACCACCTCCTGCCTTTCTTATTGACAGAACGTGTTTTTTATAGGATTAAATGAATCAGCTAGGAAGAAGACATATAACTAGCTATAAAGAAATGTACTTTTGCCTGTCAGTCAGGGCACACTAGAGTTTGGGGGCAGGAAGTAGAAACTGTGACTCAAGTATAAGTTTCTCCCTATGTAGGGGTACACAATTTCTTTTTTTCATGTAAAAATGATTGGCAAGGAATCTCTGGGAGTAGAGGAAGCAAAATGTGCAACATTTTGACTCTCCTCACAGGCCTTTAATGTCCTGTATTCAGGGGAATAAAAGAGTCACAGCATGTCAGTAGGCTGACAGTCAGGCCTACCACACAGCAGGGAATATCTAGTAGTAATTTATGAGAGGTTTTTGCTTACTTTCACCATGCGTACAGTTCAAGTACGGTCAAGCTACTAAAGAGAATCTTTTCCAAGGACCTGCTTTTACCCTTGGGTTTAAAAACAGCACATGTGGGAACAAGCATATGCTGACTGTTCAGTGAATGAGTTAAATATAGTCAAGCATTTCTCTGTAATCGTTCCTTCATATTTTCATCTGATATGATACAGAGTATATTCCATGATACATGGGTATTTGTATGCTTTCTTTCTTCTGGCCAGTCTCTTTGTGCAGAAGCAAACAGAAGTGTCAAAACCTGAAGAAAACCTGTCCTCTTCAAGTTGTCAGATTAGTTTTGAAGGTTCAAATTCTCCTTCTTCTTAACAAGATGGAAGTGTTGATTTTAAAGTAATTTCAAACTGCCAGAATGGCCGTAAGCAGTTGTAGAAAGGCTAAAAATTTGGACTAGAACATCTGGAATGGCTTCAGAAAAATCATCCCAAATTTCCTGTGCTGTACCAACTCATATAGCCAAAGGGATAAGATCCACTTCTTTGGTGCTGTGGAGCACAGCTGTGACTATTCAAAAGTACGTTTGAAAACTGCGAAATCAGCAGGCCTCATTTGCATGCAGTTCTGAATTCTCAAATAGGTCTAATTTAGCAAACATCCCACAGGAATAGGAAACATTATGAACATATTGAGATAATTGAGAAAATTCAGGGAAGAAATGCAGGGAGTTATTATGTACACTAATCATTATTTCTCTCCCATTTTCAAATTCGTTTCGCCTGCTTTTGTTAAACTGTTACTTTTTTGCTTCTTATATTTTTCCTCTACTCCATTAACCTACGAAACAATGGCTTAGGAGATGCAATTAGAAAAGAACTTGTCAAATTTATTTTAATACAAAAATTATGTATTGCTATTTCATTTTGGTGGCATTTGCAATTACACAGTAGGATAAAGCCTATAAGGATTATGAATCTTCCTATTTCAAACTGATTGTCATCTGCTGTTAGGAATGTTTTGGGTTTTTTTCCCTCTCTATAGAGGATATTACATAGCACACTTAGGTGAATAAAAAGGATTTCATGCCTCTGAAACATTGGATTAGGTATTTATTTATTCATTTATTCATCAGCTCGTTCTATTTCAGTAATACTTTAGAACCTCAATCAGGGGAACTATTGTGCTAGGTACTGAACAATTCAAAACCAAAAAGTCCTTGATCCAGAGATTTACAATGAATGATGCAACTATAGAATTAAATATTCTCTATTTAGTGTCTAAACAGACAATTAACCTTTTCCCAGCATGATAATTCCTGAGACTTGCCTCGGGTAAGTGAAGTGACAGTAAAGAACAAGATGAAGCACAATAATAAGATCAGCTTGTAAATTGATGGAATTCTTTTCACTGTAAGAATGAAAGAAATCCTGTCCCTACATAATCACTCAGTACTTGGTTGTATGCTCTACTCAGCATTTCCTGTTAACCAATACAGTCAGAGTTAAAAACGTGGGTTCTGGCATCAGATACTCATCCACTAAGTGGCCATACCACACTGTTACTCACACATACTCAAGCAATACCCAGTCTGGTGTGGAAAGGAGGGGTTTTCTACATACTCTTTGGCTTCATTTTGTGTTCTATTGACAGTAAGAAGCAATCTGATTAACTTGTCTTCCTGCTTCTTGGGTATATTCTGCTTCCATCTTTTATTCCTTGGCAATGTGGCCCAAACCAACTCTGTATCTTCAATGAAAGAGAGCCTAAGGATCACGCCACAAGGAGGTCCACCTAAGAAACTTCTTTAGGCTTCTATTTGCATATTATGCTTGGAAACATTATGTGGAGACTGAAGGAGGAGCTATTGTATGAGGAGGAAATGTTGGAATTTTCTTAAAACCCTGGAATAATTACAGTGCTTTCATTGCTGCAATAATTTGCGTTTAAGACTTAACCAAACCAAACCAACCAACCAACCAAAACACACTAAAGAATTTTCTCCAAGACTGAATAAATATTGAATTCCTTATTTCTGCATAGCTATGCTGCAGCATAATTGAAGATGTCAACATCTTCTGTCTAGATGCTTCCCCTGTCTTTACATATTATTTTTCTTTTGGTAATATTGCCCTTCAACAACCTTTGATTTCATGTCTTTCCAAGACCTTAACTAAAAGCTACTGTTCTACATTTTAAAAGATGACTCTAAAATGCCCTAAAAAATGTGACAGGTTTTTTGTTAAGAATTAAAAGGGAAGATGAGTTAGGAAAAAGTGTATTACTCCTGGTCATCAAAAAATCTTTTGGGTGTTTATGGTTTGGTTTTTTTTTTTACTTTTAGAGTCATACTCTTCAAATACTTGTGTACAATGTAGAAACCAGAAAAAAAGTAAATAAAAGACACTTATTTGTGCACAAAATGCAAACAAAGAAAAGATCTTTGCTGAGTACAATGGAGAAGTATTGGGGCTCTTTCTGTTTGCTGTGTTTTGGTGTATGTGTTTTTCCCTGGCTGAAAGCTGTTGCCTGGGTCTATTTCCAAAGAACTAAACATATAATTATGTAACATGTAATTACTCAGCTTTCCAATTATATACAGCAGGGTCAGAAATTCCCTGCATTTGCATGAAAGGACTAATGAAATAGGCCTCAACACCTGGTCCTTGCCTGCGGCAAATGAATACATTGAATGAAATCCAAGGGTAAAAAGAAAAAAAAAAAGTTAGTGTTTTTGTATTCTCGTTTTTGGCAACAATTTTGCTTCCTTAATAAAAATTACAGCAGTGCAGTAGAATTAATCTGGCAATCTCAGAAGTTATGAGTCCCTTGATCTTCCTAAGGTCAGGTAAGATACTCCAGGCAGCAAAGAATTAGAATTACTTTACTAATTCTCTCAAGCCACCAATACGTTGTCAGCCCAGTATGTGCCATTCTAGAAGTCCATTACAGGTTATGTCCAAACCAGGAAAACAGATGTCCTACAGCACAAAACAGGTGATTTATGCTCTAAACAAATGTATTCACCCTCTTAACCTTTACCTTTTTTTTCCATTAAATCCTAGTTAAGAGTTTGTCAGGAATTATGGAACAAATACCAGATTTTTTTAGATTCCTTTATCGAAAGATCCTCCTGTAAGTTTCTAGCCCACAAACATTAATGGAACTCTGAAGGAGTCTCAGTGTGGGCATATTTTTACCCAAGTTCTTTCTGATCTCTAGTAAATCTGTTCCCATGTTCTTTTTCATTTGATTGTGTTTGAGAGGTTTGTTTGGTTTTTTGGTTTTTGTTTGGTTGGCTTTGTGAAGGGGTTGGGTTTTTGTTGGTTTTTTTTTTTTTGTTTGTTTGTTTTGTTTTTGCTTATTAATGAAGTTATAAAAAATGTAAAATATCCATTCATTGCTTGGAAACACTGACATTTTCCATGGAGCTGGCAGTCATCATTCAGCTCATGTGGATACCATCCATAGATCTTTGATTCATTGCCAACTCGCACCAGAAAAAACACATCTTCAAAAGGCAAGAAATCCTTTGGCCTTTTGTTAATCAGTAATGTGAGTCAACAGAGTGTTGCAACAGTGAACATTTGTCATATATCCCACAAATTCAAAGCCAACCATTGTAGTCAAGACAAAAAGCTAGTTCCAGATTATATGAAGATTTTAGCTATATTTATGCTGAATTCTTCAGAGTGTAAGAATAAAGTCTGGCATCTACATTGAAAATTGCGACAGTTAGCAAAGTCCTTATGGTTATGCTCAAGACAGATGCTCGGAGTGAAATTCTGAATATTAAGGAAGGAAAGATCTAAGCTAGCTGAAAAATTTAGTAGACATAAGTTTACGTGATACCTAGCATTTCTTCAGAATGTGGTGGCTTCCCTGCAGCCTTCAGTTGGGTGACTTTATGTGAAACTACAGGTTTCAGCAAAATTTAGGTTTTTAGGCTTTGTCTTTCATACTTAAAAAAAATATGAAAGACAAATTTCTGAAAATATTTCTGTTACATTTACATGAATTCTACCCAATAAGTAGTTTATTTGTCCAATTTTTTCATTCTGTCTGGGTTTCTGTTATCACCATCTCATAAATAATTATCATAGTGCAAACAAATATGGGAATCATAGTGCCTCTCATGGGAGAAAAAAAATTCAAAAGGCAAGCTTCAGATATGGTATGTATAGGCAAATATTAGCTGTTACCCAGTGAGATGGTTAGTGGATTTGTGCCACCTGAAAGCTAGTTCTGTGTGTTCAGTTTAGTGATATCATGAGTCACTCACTACCCATTTGACCCTTACCACTTTTGAAGTGTATGAATTCTTCTTATTAGGAACAGCTGGTCCTGAAAGTGCGTTACTTAGCTCTAAACCCCTGAGCCCAGTCACTAAGCCCCACAGCTCACTGAGCAGTTCAATCTCAGGGCCCTTTTTTATTACAGATTTTTTCCCAATAGTTCTTTTCTGTCTTCATCAGTCTCCCTTGCTGTAGATTTCTTCTTAATAAGATTTTCTCTACCTTTTCAAAATTATTTCAGTTCCAGTCTTCCTTCCCTCTAATTTTCGAGTCTGTCTTACATACACTTAGTGACTGCTATACAGTCTTTTATATCCTTGTCACTCCCCATTTCACATCATTGACACCTCCAACTATTAAACCATCTTTTTTCCTGCCAAATGTCTGCTTTCCATGAGACAGACTATCTTGAGTTGAGCTCATTTATATCATTAATATATCTTCAGTTTTTCATTCCCATCGGATTGTTCACACTCCTTAAGCTAATACTATTTGAAGTACAACTCTGGCTGGAATACGAATGTTTCAGTCTAGTTCATCTGCACCTGGCTGAATATACGTTGGGGTGTTTTCTCCAGTTGTCTAATTGATGAAGGACAATAACACAGGTAGCTCCTCCCTCCATTGTGCTACTTTGAGCCATTCCCCCCTCTCAGACACATAAGCACATCTCATTTTTAATGTTCATTAAATATGAACATATTAATAATTGTAATATATTTGACAATTAAAATTCATTAATTTCATATACTTAGATTAAAAAGAATTTTCATGTAGCAATAATCTCCCTCTTCACTGCGTGAGGGTTGGACTAGATGACCCTTAAAAGTCCTTTCCAATCTAAATCATTCTATGAATATTCCATGCTGATACCTGTTATTTCCTTTCCCAATCACAGTTGTATCAGTATTGTTACACTAGTTTATCACAGTATCACAGTACCACCAAGGTTGGAAGAGACCTCATAGATCATCAAGTCCAACCCCTAGATCAACCTAGCCTTTTCTCTTTTACAAGGTTTGTTATACAGGCCATATAAAACTTCACAGGATTTAAAATCAACCTTAGCTTTTCTATTTTGCTCCTTTTTAAAGGTACATTAACCTTTCCTTACACTGATTAGAATGCTACAGCTATTAAGAAACCAATCAACCATCCAATACACTCCTCTTGGAGTATATTATTGTACTTTAGCCTACGTATTTTCATCTTTAACAAAGGTCTTTGTCACATCACTACTCACTCAAAGCTACAGACATTTTGTAATTTCCACATTCATGTTTTTTTTATTCAAAGAGTGAACAAAATCCTTTCTGTAAGATGCATCGAGTAATCACTGACACTTTTGTCATACCTTCAAAAAGCAACAAAAGTAGTGATTATGGACTTAAAATTATGAATTTTCAGTCCTTTCCATATATTAATGGACTATAATATAAAAACCAAAGGAGAATTTCTAAGTTGGACAGGCTTTTAGAAATAGATGTGAATTAAATAATACTACAGAAATCAAAGGAGGAAATACGGAATCACTTAACACTGTTATAGCAAATTCCTCATACCAATGTTTTCCTAGCAATAGCCATGCAGAGTCTTCATGCATTTGTTGCCACAAAAATGAAAAGGAATAACCTGAGATCTAATAAAATTTTGGAAAATTCTAAGCTGTTCATGTGATGTATGTTATTGTAGTCATAGCTGTGTATGTCTGAAAATGACTGTGTTTATCTCAGCCTTCTGGAAAAAAACTGCTAGGTTCATTTGCTTCACTATTCTCTTAGACCTGGTCTACATCCAGATAGGTTTGTCAGAAAGAAAACAGGTTCTCAAACTATGCAAGAGATCTGTGGGATCTTACCAGAGCAAGGGAGGGAATTCTCCCACTTTGTTCTGCTCTTGTCAGACCCCACCTGGAGTACTGTGTGCAGTTCTGGAGCCCCCAACACAAGAAGGACATCAAACTGTTAGAGTGATTCCAGAGGAGAGCCACGAAGATGATCAGAGGGCTGGAGCAGCTCTGCTATGAGGACAGGCTACAAGAGGTGAGGCTCTTCAGCCTGGAGAAGAGAAGGCTTTGAGGAGACCTTGTAGTAGCCTTCCAGCATACAAAAGGGGGCCTACAGGAAGGCTGGAGAGGGACTATTCAGAAAGACTTGTAATGACAGAACGAGGGGTAATGGTTTAAACTGGAAGAGGGAAGATGTTAGGAAAGGGTTCTTTACAGTGAGGGTGGTGAGACACTGGCACAGGTTGTCCAGGGAGGTTGTGGATGCTCCCTTTGTGGTGATGTTGAAGGCCAGGTTGGGTGAGGCCTTGAGCTACCTGTTCTAGTGGGAGGTGTCCCTGCCTATGGTGGAGGGTTGGAGCTGGCTGACGTTTGAGGTCTCTTCCAGACTAAACCATTCTATGATTCTATATCCCTATTAAAATCTTGAGGTAGAGAGAAATATGTTGGCTTTTATTTTTTTTTAATCTACCTAACTACAGAATGTTCAATATATTTTATATAACACAGACCTAGCAAATTGAGAAACAATTATTTTCACTTAAAAGATCTAGAAAAAAAAACTTGCAAAAGAGAACCTGAGAGGCCCAATGTCTGCTGCCATATTTAAAAATGCTCACCTCTCTGTCCATGAGAAATCCTGTCAAGATCTCTACTACTCTGAAGTGACTGCTCTGCAGAATCTACGGAGACCAAATATAGCCTCTGATTTTATCATGCTCTAAACTACAGGGAACAAACTGAAGAAAAGTACCCTTACATTTACAGGAGCGAGGTTTCTGTAGAGTGTAGCATTAGAAAAGTCATACAATTTGTATGACAAAAAGATCTCATTTCTTTGATGAAAATAATTAGCTTCACGATGCTTCGGTGGGGATGCACTTATTTATCTATGTGACTTCAGTAGTAAGTTCTGAATATTGAACAAAATTGAGAATAGCAGCTGAGGTTCCCACAGATCAAATAATAGAGCAAATATAATATCTACTCTTCTTTAAAGAACATTCATATATTTGATTTGATTTCATAGAGACTCATCTTTCTCTTCTCTCCCAAGCAAACAATGGTGTGATAATCATCTAATAGCTGTCTTCAGTCACAGAGTTGCAATTACAGAAATACCCTAAGAATACCCAATAGCTTGTCTTCTTCTTTCCTTTTTTTTTTAATCCTCAGCATAAGGTATCACAGAATCATAGAATCATAGAATGGTTTAGGTTGGAAGGGACCTCAAGGATCATCCAGCTCCAAACCCCCGCCATAGGCAGGGACACCTCCCACTAGAGCAGGTTGCCCAAGGCCATTTAAGATGACTACAGAATAGCTCCAGGAAGTAGCCTTTAAGTTTGAAACTAAGGTGCTGAAGAAAACTAGCACAAAGAAAATAAAATATTATTGCCTTCTACTAATAACAAAATAATAACTAAATCTATATAAATATATTTTTATATATAAAAAATAACTAATAATGACAAAATATTATTACCTTCTACTAACAATAAAACATTTAGGAGAGAGAGAAAAGATTTCTTCCTCTATTTTACTGAAAAAACAAAGTAGCCATTTTGTGACCACCTATTTTGTTTTAAGGATGAGACAAAGGTGGAAAATCAGTTTCCATTTGGAAGATATCTAAATAGTTTTGCCATGGTCCACCCAGAGCTTCCATTTCCAAACATATCTAAAATGATATGTAATACCATTTTCTTGCCATCTAATATTCATCTATTTCCAAACTCATTATGAAACTGATTATAAATCTAACAGGACTCCATTATCCAAAGGCACTGGCAGGCATTTAGAAATTCTTAGTCATTGGAAGTATCTAGCCTTGTATTAACCAGATGCTTCTACCAGAGATTTAATTCCAGTCACTGTTTTTAAAAACTATTCCAGTATAGCTTTGGCCTTTTAGCATTAGATGTTTAAATCATATTGTAATCCGGGTTAGTTAGGAGCTATGTTTAAGAACATCTGCTCAGATGCTGTGCTCCCGCAGGCACAGGTCAAAGTTTCTACTTGGCATCAAACATTCCCAGCTAGTATTCTTTAAGAGAGAAATGCAATATTCACAGTCCCTCTCCTCCTTGTAAAATAATTCTGAAGTTGTTACACATTTAGTGAGAACATCTGGACCCATAGATAAAAGAACACAGCTGTCTTATATGATTTATGATTCCACTTTCCTGTCTTTACCTGGGGCCGATTTCAATCTTCTTTTTTACTCTCACCCTCCACCTTTGCTTCATAAAACTTTGTCATTTTCAAAGTATTTTAAGATGGCTCTCACTTTCTGACTGTCCCAATAAAGCCACCTTGAATTCCTTGTCTGTATTGCTACAGTATTTGTTCAACTAATAGATGTGTTAGGGTGAGTGTACACATTTCTAGCAGATCTACTTTTTAAAAATAACAAGAATGACACTTGAAGTGGAATAGAAATTTCACTTGTTAATTTTATGATTATTCACTTTATTTTTCATTTCTGATAATATAGCTGTGTGATGTCAAAAAGTAAAAGCACAGTCAGTTGATTATTCATAATCGCAGTTGTACACAATGGTCTTTAAAGTCTTTTCTAACAGAAATTATTCTATGACACCTCTAAAAAAAAAAAGCTTTAAGAATTTTGTTTCATTATCCCTCCCCACATTTTTAGTGTGATTTTTTTTTTAATTATTATGTATATATGTTAATATAATGAGCAACTTTAATATTTTTATCAAATAACTGGGGGAAAAAATCAAAACAATACACAAAGTGGAGACAAAGGCATTAAATTAGATTAAATCTTATTTCAGTTAAAAAAAGAGAGATTCCTAAGAAATGTCTCTTTCTATGCAGCATGTTTGGTGATAAAAACCTGCCTTGATTTCCTTGGGTAGTTTGTAGAAGGCATTCATAGGCTTGATCTTTCATTTTTTTCCTGTATCTCCAAGATAGTTTTAAATAAATTTAATTTCACTGCACAAATAATACCTTTGATCCAGACAAGTTCAGTATGCACTTATATTTATATGCACATACACATTTATTATAAAGCTGTCACTAAAAGATCTCCTTTTCAGAAAAAAAAATGTCAATCATGAATCTAAATAACTGTACTTGAATGTAATTTTAACAAAATTACTGGATGTAAACTAAAGTCAACTGCCTTCAGTAAGTCAATAATGCTGCAATACTTTGTACAAAATGGAAATATGACCTATGCTTGTGATACTTCGGTTTTGTTTTCTTAGAGGGATATATGTTGCACTAGAACATCTTCACATTACAGCTCTGTGGTTCAAAACACAATGAACAGGTTTCTAAGCAATTGGAGATAAGAAAAGAACTATCACTAATGAAACTTGATGTGCTTTTAAAAGGTAGTATTTGCCTTCATTGACCTTCTGCACAAATCAGTGGGAGCAGCACTTTAAGGAACTGATTGCAGCTCAGAATCTTACCCAGAAGAAATGGTACAAGTACACCAAAGCAGTTACTGGAAAAGCTGAAACAGAATGTCCCTCCTTTCAAATCACATAAAAATTAGTGTATGATATTGTAACAGTATATTTTTAGGGTAAGACCTTTTCAACCTATTCCACATTCCTCCTCCCCCTTTTAGAATAGACTAGACTAGAAGAGTAGACTAGACNCTTCCCTCGGCACAACTTGAGACTGTGTCCCCTTGTCCTGTTGCTGGTTGCCTGGGAGGAGAGACCAACCCCCACCAGGCTACAACCTCCCTTCAGGTAGTTGTAGACAGCAATGAGGTCTGCCCTGAGCCTCCTCTTCTCCAGGCTAAACAACCAGAGCTCACTCAGCCTTTCCTCATAGGGTTTGTGTTCCAGGCCCCTCACCAGAACAGCCTTACTTCATCTCTTTATAAAGAATACTTCAGAAGTGCCCTCAGTCAGATACCTTTACTGATGTAAAGAGCAACAGCCACTGCATTAGAGGTTCTGTTAAAAGAAATTGTCCACATATATGTGGTTTCTTTAATGAGAACAATCGTTACAGAAACACAATTCAACAGATCTAAACTGACTTTCAAAAATATTTAATATAGTGTCATGTATCATATCATAAACACAAACTGAAAAAGATCTGAATGATAGGTAAGATTTTTACCTGAGATGGCATTAGTGACACTGAATTATAGGTGATTTTCACAGTGAAATGATTTATTCAGATTCAGCCTTAGTCCTGCGTAATTCAGTAATAGAGATATTGCATAAAGAGTTCATAACAAACTGGTTGCCTATTCTGAGTAGCTTAATTTGACCAGATTAGTCAACAACCAGAAGACAATGGGAACTTCTTGGATTAAATTTACGTGGTAAACTCCATTAAGATCCATTTTGTCTGAATAGTTCTAGTTTATTGGACAATAGCTCCAGATGGTTCTATATAACTATCATAGAATCATAGAATCAACCAGGTTGGAAGAGACCTCCAAGATCATCCAGACCAACCTAGCACCCAGCTTTATCCAGTCAACTAGACCGTGGCAATAAGTACCTCAGACAGTCTTTTCTTGAGCACCTCCAGGGATGGTGACGCCACAGCCTCCCTGGGCAGCCCATTCCAATGGCAAATCACTCTGTGAAGAACTTCCTCCTAACATCCAGCTTATACCTCCCCTGGCACAACTTGAGACTATGTCCCCTTGTCCTGTTGCTGGTTGCCTGGGAGAAGAGACCAACCCCCACCTGGCTACAACCACCCTTCAGGTAGTTGTAGACAGCAATGAGGTCTCCCCTGAGCCTCCTCTTCTCCAGGCTAAACA
>WAAF01004825.1:403290-428670 GCA_013400475.1 Tricholaema leucomelas | reverse complement strand
GGCCCAGCACTGATCCCTGGGGAACACCACTAGTGACTGGCTGCCAACTGGATGTGGCACCATTCACCACCACTCTCTAGGCCTAGCCTTCCAGCCAGTTCTTGACCCATATCAGAGTCCATGTCACGAGTTGCCAGCTTTGCCAGGAGTTTGTTGTGGCAGACATTGTCAAAGGCTTTGCTGAAGTCCAGGTAGACTACATCCACAGCCTGTCCCACATTCACAAGGTGGGTAACATGATCATAAAAGGAGATCAGGTTGGTCAGGCAGGACCTGCCCTTCCTAAACCCATGCTGGCTGGGCCTGATCCCTTGGCCATGCTGTAGGTGCTTTGTGATGGCACTCAAGATGACCTTTTCCATGACCTTGCCTGGCACTGAGGTCAGGCTGACAGTTCTGTAATTTTCCAGTTCCTCCTTCCTGCCCTTCTTGTGGATGAGCATCACATTGGCCAGCTTCCAGTCTTTGAGGACCTCTCCAGTAAGCCAGGACTGTTGATAAATGATGGAGAGGGGGAAAAAAAAATCCCTAAACTTCTAATCTTGCAAAATCCAAAGCCTAAGGACACTATCAAACCTTTAAGAAGTGGCAAAATTTTTTATATTTTGTCAAAATGATGTCTTTAGTGACCATAAAATTAATTTAAAAAATCATGATTATTCTTTGTAAGTGCTACTATGGGAAAACGACTTTTTTCATACCGGAAGTGAATCTTGTTTCTGATAAGCCAGTGATGAAACTTCTAGGATTCCACCCAAACCATGGGTTTAATTTCACATGGGAATTTTCTACTCCATAAGAAATTGGAAAAAAAACCCAAAACTTTCTTATTTTTATTGTGGATGACAGGAAACCGTATTTGTCTGCTTTCACGTGCAAGGAAGCAAACTTATTTTTGCCTTTATTGATGTCACTGTATGGAATAAAACCTCCTTTTTGAACTTTCCAAAAACAGAAGGAACTCTGTTCAGCACAAAATGTTTAATTTTTAATGCATTGCTTACATCCTTTGTTTGACTGCTATGATCTTCCATCTCTCCACCTAAAAATTCCTAGACTCTTGAAACATTGAAGTGCATTTAATGATCCTAAAAGTCAGCAAATAGTAGACTGTATTTTTTTTTCTAACAAAGTGATTGAGCTGGCTTTATTCACTAAGATCTGAAAGTGCACCTTGCAATGAAAACCTTCAAAGCTCTCTTCCAGACTTCAAATAGGAAAGTTCATTCTCAACAGCCTACAGAATTTTTCACTTCATGGATTAGATTATCCAAAAAGAATTCAGTTAATGTTTTCATTTGTGTAACAGAAGAGAACACAAAATTGGAGCCAGATTTTAATTATTTGTAACTTCAGAATAAATGAAGAATCTGATCTGGAGATGCTTAATATATCATACCACCTGACTTCTCCATTTTTCATCCTTTTGCCTTACTTCTTGAGCTGTTAAGTGGATTTGCCAGTTAGCCTTAAGGCTTGGAGTCAGAATGATTATTCATAAATTATATTGACAAATCAAAGTTCCTGTTTTGAAAAACAGTAATACTTCTCAACAAAGATTATGCACTTTTAACATTGGGGGGAAATAACTTGTCCCAGGCAACTGACAATTTAACAGCTTGTGTTTTGAATATACACAGTCCAAGAATACAGTATAATTAATTGCTAAAACAGACCACAAAGGTTTAGATTCCATCAATGGTTAATATTAACAATGGCTTTCTATTTTTTATAATGTCATTTCATGTCTTTTTTTGTTTTATTCTTGAAATGATTGGCAGAAAGACTAAACTGTTGTAAACAGCTTTGAATTTGATGTCTTTACCATTTCTTAAGGGGGACAAGTCAAAAGACAGATGGAAAAATCAAGTGCTGTAATGGTGTTTCTGTCATAATTAAGTTTTACAAAGACAAGACTCTCCACAAAAAGTAAAAGTCTGTTTAGACATTTAGCAAATAGCCAGATATGTTCTGTGAAGTGTGATTTATTTTTTTTTTTCTCATAGCACTTGTGGAAAACTAGATCTCAGTTTATGTTTAGTTTAGTAGAAGGAGAACATATGTTTTCTTCACTATAAAAGAAAAGTTGTAGGCTACCTACAAAGAGAAACATTAAAGAGTGGGGCATACATGGGAAGCAAAAGAATCTACTTCCTTTTCCATACCAAGTCCTTCACAATTTGGTACTGAAAAAGCTTCACCAAAAAGTAAATGAACATGTTATGAGTTTACAATACACTTATAAATAATTTAATGTTGTTTAATACTTCTTCAAAACTTCCCTGCTTATCTGTGATGGGAATGGGAAGCAATACAATGCAAGCAGAAATGCTACAAATATCAGAATCATGGAATCAATCAGGGTTGGAAGGGACGACAAATATTGCAAAAGGTTCTATCACACTTGTAATCCAAGTTACAAGTACAGATCAGCAGGAGACTTGTCATGTTCTAAAAGGTTTTATTTACACACAAGAGTTGTACTGTTATGACTATATCAAGAGACTTATGTAGTGCAATCCCTTAGGTATGGCTATGATTGGTGGCATAATAGTATGAAATTTTTTTTTATTGCTACAGTTTATTTATTCTTCTCCAGGAACTAGAACTGATATAACTAAGCACATAACTCACATATCTCAGTTTAAAGGAAAATAAAAATACCTTAGCCAAATGCATTTTAACAGTTAAAAAATTGTTGACTTGCAACTGCACCAATTTTCATGTGGAATTTCCTTTAAGAAAGTAGTATTTAATTTCCACTCAAACCAGAAATCTAGTGCACAGTAAAGAGTTTAATTATTCTTTCTGTTCATTTTGTTTTGTTTTGTTCTTTCTGACTGCTCAGTTTGCCATTTAAATATCTTAGCTGTGCATGAGAGGAAGCATTACTACTGCCCCCAAGGTACCAAAACAAGATTTGATACTTATTTTCTTTCCTAAGGTTTCTATAGCAGGGAACGCCTTTCATAGGGAGGTCCAAGTGAAAAGAGAGTCCTCAAAAAAGTTATAGAAAAGCTATCAAGTTCACCTACTTCTATTGTTTCCACCACAGAGGACAAATACTTTGGTTAGACGGTCAAATAATACAGTGTAGAGGACACTCTTATGTATATTGGTTCATAAAGATGCAATCTAGATATAGGTTACTAATGAGAAATGGCTTCCTTCAGAGCCTATTACTTATTCAAATAATAGACCTCAGTATGTATCTACAATTTTGACTTGAGACACTCATCAGATTCAGTACTCAAGAAATATTGGGGCACGCTTTGCTACTTTTTACAGCAGAATTTGACTTACCTCCATATGCCTTTTGTAATTCTGTCTTACATCTTTCAGATGATTTCTATCAGCAGTCAGAGAAGGTGTAAAGAAAGTGTCTTGTTAGCAAAAATGAAAATGAGCTGATGAATTCCTTTACACATTATATGTGTGTTAGATTTGTACATATACCAAAGCGTAAATGATTGCCTTGTGCTCATAAATTTATTTATGTTTCTGTGACTAGTTTATGTGCTTATATTGAAACACATACATTTGTTGTGTCTGCTGTGAATAAAAGGTATGAGAGTGTGTTACAATGTGTTTATAGACATACCTAATAGGAACATTGAGATAATATGCTTTGATTGAACTATTCAGTTTCAAAACTAGGATATCTTATTATTCCATTTTTGTTTAATGTAGGTAGTCTTTCAGGTACTTATTTCTCTGATTACTTTTGCTGACACAGAGACAGAAAGAGAAAAGCTATAAAAATGTTGTGAGGTTTTTTTTCCCCTCTAAAACATCTGTTTTGACACTTCTTTTAAAAATAAGGTTTCAGGATTGTTTTGGTTTAGTTTCCATGCAGTATAAAAACAAATGTCAGACACTGAAGGTTTTCAAGCACTGAACCATTATTCTCCAGACAGTTACAGCTATGATGTGAATGTGTGTCACATGTGTGAGTAAAGCACATAAGAGAAGGAGGAACTACTTTAAATGCATTCACCTATGTAAAGGCTAAAAAAAACCAAAACCAACCAACAACCAACAAACAAACAAACAAAAAACCAAAAACCCAACAAAAAATCCAAAAACCCAAGAAAAAAAAAAATGAGGAACAAGCACTTTATAAAAAACAAGAAACTGGATGAGGACACCTGTATTTGACATGAAAAGGAGAAACATACAAACAGCACCAAGCCTCCAGGTGCAGGGAATCAAACCAACACAGTCTTGCATTCCAGCCACATCTTTTATTGCAAGTGAAGCATAAAAGACACATCTCTCTAACACTTTGCAGTGAATGGCTGGTAATTACTAATTCTTCTGGTATTCATTGTAGGGTGATAACAATCGTCATGACGTAACTTGGTTCTACATAAGGAATTATTTACTATTCTGAAAAGGCCTGGACATTGGCTTCAGGACTATACAATAAAATCAGAGACTGTCAGAGGCAGCAGGGCAGGAATTACAGTCACTGAGGTTTCTGTTGCCTGAGAGATAGTCAGCCTTTGATACTATGTGCAGAGAACAGTGGTTAAAGATACTCTGAGGAGTTTATGTCAAGTGTAATTTGAATTGCCCGGGAGTGTCTGGGGAACACCAAATGTTGTTATCACTTGATCCTGACTACAACCTAAGAAGCATGTGGACCTTCCCTGAGTCTTAAGTCACATGTATCGGTCCATAGGAACACATCAAGCATCCTAGCACCCCTGAAGTGCCTGGAAATACCTATGTTTATATAAATTGAACACAGCCTCCTATGTTCACGTCATTCAGTCATAACTTTACAGCTGAAGCTTTTGGTCATTAACCAATCATACGCCATTGCTGTGCAATACTAAGAAAATCAGCATCTATAACTGGATATTTGCAAATTATGAAGGAAAAGAGTTATTTTGGTCTGTTTCTTTGTTTTTATAGTAACAAATTTTAAAAGACTCATAGGTTCATAGAATGGTTTAGTTTGAAAAGGATATTGAAAGTCATCTAATTCCAGCCCCCCTGATACTGCCAGGGGTACCTTCCACTAGATCATGTTGCTCAAGGTTTCCTCCAACCTGGCCCTGAGCACCTTCATATAGGGGGCAACCAGACAATCACAGCATCATAGAATGGTTTAGGAACCATAACCTCTCTGGGCAACAGAGCAACCTGTTGCAGCATCTCAACACCCTTATCGTATAGAATTTCATCCTAATATCCAGTCTAAGTCTACCCTTCTAAAGCTTAAAGCCATTCCCTCTCATCCCATCACTACAAACCCCTGTAAAAAGTCCCTTTCTGGCTTTCTTGTGGGGTTAGTTCAAGTACTGAAAGATTTGAAAAGTGAACTGAAAGCATGGCTGCTTTGATCTTTTTCTACTGCTGCTATCAGAATAGCCTTAGAAATTGGAGCAAAAAAAAAAAAATTGGGAGTTGGATTCAATGATCCTTATGGTTCCTTTCCAACTTGAGATTTTCTTCAATTCTATGAAGTATCTCCAGTATCTATATGTGACAGCTATAACATAGCAAGGTGCTCATTTGTAAGGGGAAGACAAGAATGTTTGTTTTTGACTAAAGTTTGATGAAGCTTAAATGCAACCTCTGTGTGTGTGATCACACAAACATTGAAATATAAGACCTCAGATCACAGGACTTGATGCAAATATTAATTATTTTTGGTGAGACAGGCTTCTGCCTGAGGCTTCTTTGTAATAAATGACACTAAATCACTTCTGAGCCCTCACTACTTTTTGCTTTTTTCTTTTACCCCTTCAAGACTCTACAAACAAACCCAAAAACAAACAAACAAAAACCCCAAAAAAATTTGAATAACACAAAATGGCTATAAACTGTAATATGAAGAATTAAAATATTGGCATGGTCTCATAATCCTAAATTATTTTCTTTATCTTAGATCCCATATAGACTACTACAACATGTACTTTGTTGTGCTGTGACTGTTAAAATGAGGGAAGAATGACAAGTTGAAAGAATATCAAACTGATAAATACCTACATGATGGACACTGGACATGTCTGGATCCCATTGCACTGTGAATGGAAAACAATAGAGAGTATTTTAACACAGATTGACAAAGAAGCTCATCACAAATAAAGGAAGAATAAACTCCATAGTCACAAAACAACCTACTTTATAAAATAATTGTGAAATAATACCTCATTTTACAGTATTCCTAAGAGACTTGTATCACATAATACTTTGCATGAATGAGATTAAAAACTTCTAAGGAAATATAAGTTAGTTTTTAACCCTACTTGCTTCAGATAAGACATGTCAAAGTCTATTTTACTTCTTAAATATTTCTATAAAAGGCCTTATAAATGTAAAGCAACATATGGTAATTATTGATCATAACTGGCACATAGTTAAATAAGGAAACATTTTCAGTGAAAACTGGCAGAAGCACTGTTTGTTTTATCACTGTTATAAATGTACTTTAGAAACCCTTCTGGGCTTGGGAAGAGTTTAGGTTTGGGTTTTTTTTTTTCATTTTCCAGAGTGCAAGCACAGTAGCAGTAACTCATTAATTCAAGTGAAAATAAACTACCTTTAAGACTCAGAGAGATGATGATCAGCCTTTGCCTACCAAGAACTCATTCCCACAAACACATTTTTTCTCTCTGTTAACAGTAAGCATACAAAAAGACATATTTCTCTACTATGCATGTATTCGAAAGGATGTATTTGAAAGGCCTGACTAAAGAAAAAATGGAACTATGATTGCAGTTCCACAGAGCATCTGAAAAAAGTTCTGTGACAGAAATTTTTGAAAATACAAATAGCACATTATGAGGAAGATTTCTGAATATTAACTCCAGTTGAGGACTTCACTCTGGTGAAGTCAAAGAACATTCATAATTGGCAGAAACAAATGCAGTGAAAATGAAATGTTTTACTGAGTCAATGGACTCATTTACAGTGCCATCTGCTTTTCATTTTAAGCTCTATCATAACAGGTAGAGAGGTGTTGTCTCTAGTATCTTCTATGCAACAAATTTTCAAGAGCAAGAAGCATAAGGAGAGGTTAAGTGATCTCTATAACATGAAAAGAAACAAAAGTATTTTATCAAATGAAAACCAAACTACATTTCTACTTACATTATTTGTTACTAATACCAAAACCAATCCCCTCTTTATCAATAAAGCAGACATTAGACAATATATTGCATAGACTTACTGCCATTACTTTGTCATTTATTTCCACTGTGTTTTGTAAATTTGCAATTAGATTTAGACCCTACAGGTGGATATATATTAAAAAATCTGGCACAATTTTGGTTAGGACAAAATGTTCAGGATTCATAATTGTAATTGGTTCAAGTGGAATATATTATTATTAATATTATATTACAGAAATCCAGAAAAGCTATATTAACAGATTTTTTTTTTTTTGGCCTGGGTAGCAGAAAAAACAGAGAAGAGAAGAACACTTTCCCAGACTGGAGGAGGACAAATAACTTGAGCATTCTGGTATCATTTCATTCTTGCCCATTCTAGACCTGACGACACTGACATCTAAGCATTGTTTCCTAAGGGTTCTCATATGTGAAGCCTTTTCTCTAGGGGTTCAATGATAACAACAAAAGTTGAACCAAGTATATTAGAATGTAACTTGACAGCTATTCATTTTAGATACCTAGAAATGTGTATAGAAGCATAGAATCATAGAATGTCAGGGGCTGGAACGGACATCAAAAGATCATCTGGTCCAGCCCCCTGCCAGAGCAGGATTATCTAGAGCAGATCACACTGGAATGCATCCAGATGGTTCTTGAATATCTCCAGAGTGGGAGACTCCACAACATCCCTGGGCAACCCATTCCAGTGATCTGTCACCTTCATGGTGAAAAAAATTCTTCCTCAGGTTGGCATGGAACCTCCTATGCCTCAGCTTCCACCCATTGCCCCTTGTCTTGTCACTGGGCATCACCAAGAAGAGACTGGCTCCATCCTTCTGACACTCACCCCTTACATATTTATAAACATGTATGAGATCACCCCTCAGTTGTCTCCTCTCCACATCATAAAGCCACAGCTCTCTCAGTCTCTCCTCATAAAGATGTTCAACTTCCTTAATCATTTTTGTGGCCCTGTGCTGGACTCTCTCAAGTAGCTTCCTGTCCTTCTTGAGCTGGGAGGCCCAGAACTGGTATATGTAGATTTCTAACTCTATACTTTCTGATTTCATCCAGAAATGGAAACTGTGCAGAAGAAATGCCCTTGCTATGACTGGAAATTGAAAGTTACTGGAAATACAATATGAATATTAAACAAATACACATATATATATGTTCCATTTTATATATATATATATATACACACATATACACACATACACACTATATGTATTCATTATATTTGTATATATGTTTCATGTCTATTTGAATGCTCTTTCTATCAGAAAGGTCAAACTAATGGTCTGAAATTCTGTAATTTTTTTGTGAATTTCTCATTTGTTCACACTTGCTGTTGTATAAAATCACAGAATGCGCTTGAAGAATGTGTTTCCACATCATAAAATGAACTTTAAGAACAGGAGAGTCTTGATTTTTTTTTTTAATTGATTTATATAAGAAGAAAACACACAAACATGAAGAATTTTGTTCTTTAACCAATAAACAATGAGTCTTCTAACTACCTTAAATGGGACATAGATCCACACATCTTAATAATGTTAGTAAAAAAATTACTGATATTAAAAGTGAAATTATGTTCTGAAATATCAATGCAAACTTCTTATTGCCATTCTTATCTACTTATTATTAACCACTGACACAAACATAATGGTAGATGAATCACTGGCGACCTATCTCTGTCAACTGACAGCTTCAGAAGCATCAGCTTCAACTTCCAGTTTGCTGTGCAGTTCATATATCTGACATTGTTTTGCTTATCACAGATGAAAATAGTTACTTGAGCTTTTAAGAAAATGGGACATGAAAGCATCATCCTGCTTTATGGAGGTAAAAAAAATAATATTATGTAATCATTAAAGGAGCAGGTTTTTTTTCAAAAACTAGGTTAAAAAATTAGTCTATTTCTGGAACTTTGCTTAATTCCTGCCCCTTACCTTAACATTGCCTGCCTGATTGTCACTATTTTGTGCTGTTAAATATTGTATTGTTTCAGTTGTTTAGAGACATCTTCAGATGTCTTTGCATGAGTGAATATAGTCACAAAGAAAACAGCATATACTTGCAATTCACACAGAAAACTCATAAGTTTTTCTGTGTGTCAATCTGTCTTTTCATTCTAATGAGATGTTTTATGTAAGTATTTATTCTGTTTCCTAGTTTGTTATGCAAACCAACCACAAAATCACCACCTATCAAATATAACCAAGTACAAGTTTCCTTACAAGACACTTTTAATACTTTCATAGTGCCAGCCATAAATTTGGAATAATGACAGCAAAATATCACTGGGTGTCTTAAAGCTCTTACATCAAAAACACATTATCCATTAAAATGTGCTATGACTATCCATACTACATTTAAAAAAATACTGTTATGTTCACAGGCATAAAGTTTAGTAAACTCCAAATAACAGAATAACAAGGTTTGAGCAACCAGAGTCATTTTAAGCAGATATGTAATCAAGGATCATAGAATCAGTCAGGATTGGAAGGCACCACAAGGATCATCTAGTTCCAACCCCTCTGCCATGGGCAGGGACACCCTACCCTAGATCAGACTGGCCAGAGCCCCATTCAGCCTGGCCTTAAACACTTTCAGGGATGAGGTCTCAACCACCTCTGGGTAACCCATTCCAGTCTCACCACTCTCATGGTGAAGAATTTTCTCCTCACATCCAGCCTGAACCTACCCATCTCCAGCTTTGCTCCATTGCCCCTAGTCCTGTTACTCCATGAGAGCCTAAAAAGTCCCTCCCCAGCTTTTTTGTAGGCTCCTTTCAGATACTGGAAGGCCACATAAGGTCACTTTGGACCCTTCTCTTCTCCAGACTGAGCAGCCCCAACTCCCTCAGTCTGTCCTCACAGGAGAGATGCTCCAGGCCTCTGATCAACCCAGTGGCCCTTCTCTGGACACGCTCCAGCACATCCACAGCCCTCTTGTAATAGGGCCTCCACAACTGGATGCAGTACTCCAGGTGGGGTCTCACTAGAGTGGAGTAGAGAAGGAGAATCACCTCCCTCGACCTGCTGGCCACACTTCTCCTGATGCAGCCCAGGATCTGGTTGGCCCTCCGGGCTGTAAGTGCACACTGCTGGCTCATGCTGAGCTTCTCATCCATCAGCACGCCCAAGTCCTTCTCCTCAGGGCTGATCTCCAACCAGTCACTGCCCAGCCTGTAGTTGTGCTTGGGATTGCCTCGACCCAGATTCAGGACCTTGCACTTGGTCTTCTTGAACCACATGAGGCTGGCTTGTGCCTACCTCTCCAGCCTGTCCAGGTCCCTCTGGATGACATCCCTTCCCTCCAGTGTATCTGCTGCACCACACATCTTGGTGTCATCAGCAAACTTGCTGAGGGTGCACTCAGTGCCACTGTCCATATCACCAACAAAGATGTTGAACAAGACTGGTCCCAGGACTGATCCCTGAAGGAATCCACTTGTCACTGGCCTCCACTTGGACATGGACCCCATTGGCAGCCACTCTTTGGGTGCGACCATCAAGCCAGTTCTTGATTCTGAACACTGCATTGTGCATTTCTAAACTCATATCATAAATAGTCCATGGTCTTAGAATGATCATGAAAAAGACAGTTTGCTTACCTTCTGCAGTCTGAGAAAGCACTTCTGCTAAAGTTAGAGGCTAAGAGATTTAAGATTTTTATCTCCCAGGGAATTTCAGGGCTTTATAACACCTTTGTCCATTTGTGAACAACACATTCTAGAAAAAGAGGAAAGAAAAAACAGCATGCATTAAATTTCAAGTATGCTTAATTGATACCTGGTTAAAGCATTGTAATCAACTATAACTGAAAGCTACATAATGCTTTTGATTTGGTTTTTTTTTTGTATTAAATGACTTAATATTGAGTATAAAAATAATGTTGTTAATTAAAAAACATCCTTATCATTTGGAAATGTTTTCAAGAAATAATCAAAAAACTGTATTTTTCAATATCCAGGTAACCACACTTACATAAACTAGTTGTATTGGTTTGCCTTAGATTACTATCTCAGCTGCAGGAAACATGTAAAATACAATTATAACCAAACTTCTCAGTAGATGATGTCATTATTATTAAATTGCTCTTATTTTCAAGTCACTATTCAGGTTCAAACAAAGCGACTAATGAGGCTGCAAAAAAATGTATAGTCTTGGGTCATCAGTAACCGGATTTTACTTAAATAATCTCTTTCCAATTAGCTAACTGGGGGACAGATGATGGTTGATAAGTCTTTTCTGTAGAATATTAAAAGAATTAGTCACTTAACACGGGATTTTGAAAGTCTCGTTTTGGAGAGCATGTAACAGTTGCTTAATGTCCAATAGAAATGGTGCCATTTTGCAGAAGTTAGCAAATTGCCCTTTTCCTCCAGGGCATTGCTTTACTCTTCGCTAATCCAAATAGAGGTTGTGTGGCAAAAGCCACAAATGTAAGCTCTTAGGTGTGACCTTGAAGAAGTAACCTAATTAAATTGGTTCGGTGTTTAGTCAGCCTTGATATGTTTGAGGCATCATTTGTTATGTGAGCCTTTCAGACTTCTCAGCCAATTTAATCCATTTCATTCTAATGCTTTTCTCCTGTCTTTGTTTCCATACATCTTCATTACCAGCACTTCAGTTTAAGTTGCTTCTGAAGGGTTAAACAGGAGATGTTTATTAAATGTAAACTCAAACAAATGTTAATGTACAGCAGCTTCTGGAAGCACAGAGATAAAAGGCCATTTACTGGCTTAATTAAAAATTATCAGAAATAATGGACTGTCTTGAGGAAGAATGATATAAACATATAGCACTAATATCACAAGTCTAAATTATACAATAATTTGAGCCTCCAAGTCTCATTGATTTAATACAGTATCCGGTGATACTGGAAGGTTTAGAACAGATCAGAATGAATTTTTTTTCACATGATAAAGTTAACAGCTCTGTCATTCAAAGTCCTACTGTAATGTATTAAAACAATTCATAATTAGTTTCCTTTTGACACTGATATCAGTTACAAAGGATTTCATAACGTGATCTTGCTAGGCCATTAATACCAGGGAAAGATTATGGGGTTTGTTCTATCCTTCAGGACTGCGTGCTGCTTCTCTTAAGATGAATGGAAAGTATCTACTCATACTGATCAAACATAGGATATCTTTGAGGTTCATGCCCATCTTTCTATACACCATTTGGGAAAAAACTGTGTGAGGAAGACTGACAATTTTTAACATGTCAAATAAATTTTTTAATCTTTCTGACAACTATTTGGTTTTGATTTTGTGACCATCCTGGAACCTAATATTCCCTTTGCCTTGTATTTTCTACTTCAGATTTCAAACACTTGCATTAAAATAAGTAATTGTTTTGGTTTGTTTGGGGTTTTTCATTTGTTGCTCTTTTTTTTTTTTAATGTGTGTGTTTGTTTGGGTTTTTTTATTTATTTTGTTTTGTTGAGAAAAAAAAACAACAAAACAAACAAAAAACCAACACAACAAAGCAAACATAACTTTGGTCCTGTGTACTGATTACAATAAAGTTGTTTAAAGAGACTATTAAAAAAAGAAGATGAATTGTACTCATCTTTCAAAACACACTCTATTCTTGACTTTTTACGTCAGCCTACTTCACAAAATTGATTCCAATTAACCAGATTGTTTTACCTTATTATATAGCTGTGTAAACACCTTAGATCAGAATTAAAATAATAAATGTTTCAGTTTAAATTCACAATTTCAGACCACTTATATATTATATACATATTCAGACCACTTAAATTATTTTCCCCCATGTCTTCTTGTAGACAGACCCTTCCTCATCTTCAAAGGCTGTTCTTTTAAAAGCTGCTAGTGTCTCTCATACATCTATAAGATTAAGCAGAGTCCGTTGCATTTATACTAGGTTATTTTATAAGCCTATCTATTTCTATTTGCTCTCTCCTGTCATGAACAAGATCCCACTTTGTTTTGTACTATGTTTTATTTTGCTGTGTTTTATTGTTGTGAACATGTCTTAGAGACAGGACATCTTTGTATAACAGGACTCTCCAGGTGATAAATATCAAAAGACAATAATCTCCCAGCAGATCAAGGAGTATCTGGAAAGTAAAAAAAAAAATCTAAAGATTTGGAATATTATGTGTTTTGACAAAAAGGAGGGAAAGTATTCAAAAGCCAGCATCTGAAAATTTATGAGATTATTCACAGTTAAGGGAAGTGCAATTAAAACAACATGATTCCTGTTGACATGTAAAAGGAATTTATTTTTAAAGGAAATTAAAAATTAATATGAAGATCATTGTTGGTTGGAGTCTTGGAAGGTATTTAAAGAAGAAACAGTGTTGATGGCTATTAACCTAGGCAAAAAATATTCCCAAAGGCATGCAGAGAGCAGTTTCTCAAACTGCAGTTCATTGTCTGCCACTGAGAATATAGACATTTGACTGGAGATTGCAACCAAAGACATGTACATAATGCTATATAAAAATTGTGCAAGAGATTCATTAGATGCTATCCAAAGTAGGCTGTGAGAAGAGGTATTTCAGGAGAAATGTGAAGTGCAGTAGGATCCTGTTCACTGCTCTGTTGAGTAGTGAACTTGTCCTAGCTCTGTGGCAAGGGAAAGCTTTCACAAATCATCTGCGTTAAATGCATCAAGTTCAGAGTACATGTACTAGAAGCAGACAGAATAAAGAGCATGCTGTTTTGGCCTCTAGTCCTCCCAGAGGGGGACTACAGATAACTGATTTGTTATCTTAATGCAGCACCAAACACTTTTTTTTTCTCACAGTTAAAGAACATAATTCTAGTGAAGAACATAATTTCTGACTCTTAATTGCCTAAAATTGTTACTAACATGACACCACGGATTTACAACTCTCTCTGGCCCAAACCTGAAGTCACAGTGCACAATATATTTCCAATTGATAATACTGAGGCCTCAGTCCTAGGATAAGTATATATTTCTGATACTGCATTAATGCATTTACAGCAAAACAAGAAAGGACTACAGCTTTTAAAACTTGTAAAACATGTACTTCTTGGCCAGCATTCAGGTTTGATGCAATTTCTTGCAGTACCACACAACTGACTAGCGCATTCTGACAAGTTCTGGAATGGCCACAAAGAGTTTATGAACTCTTTATATGGGTGACAGAAAGGAATAAAAAAAAAAAAATCAAACTGCAAGCAAACAAACAAGCAAATGCATCAAAGCAAATTAGGTTTCAGTAAAGACAGACTGTGCACATAAAGAACCACTATGGCTAGATTTACATCGACAAGCGTATTTAGAGAGGATTGCTGAGCTGGCCTAATGCCTAGCTGTTGCCAGAAGAGTCCCAAACTCCAGAGCTCAACCCACTTCCTGCCTACTGATTCCCACCAGTCTAAACACTCCTCTGGCTTCTCAGAGCAGGCACAACTCACAAATTTGGTAGATAATTAAATCAACATAGAAAGTTAATACTTTCAGGGAGCTGAATTGGCCTGCCAGAGGCCAGGTGAGTGCCAGGTCTGAGACTGCCCAAGGTTAGGAATGGACAGTGGGCAAAGCAGAGTGAAGGAAAATGAATGAGACTCTCTCTCAGAAGGAATTAAACAACTATATCGGCTTAGGCATATGAACATCACAGGGTTTTGTAGGCAAGTCCCAGTTCTCTATTGAATTTCCAGGACGATATGTTTACATTGAAGTTCTGCTGGTTTGAAATCAGAGACTTAATTACTGGTGGATTTTGTTGTGTTTTGGTTCATAGGTTTTTGATTATAGCAGATAGATTATTCAATACAGACGGATTTCTTCCTTTTTGCTATCACTAGGAACACAGGCATTAAGTGTCCAGTTTATTCAGAAATATCAATAACAAGCACAAAATCAGTAGTTACCTAATATTTCAAATTAATAATGATGTTCTCTTATGCGCCATCTTCTCATCCCGCTAGCTTTCAACTTTTGCTATCATGTCATGCCCCAACCTCCACAATTATTGCAATGTAAATTAAAAAAATGAATTATAAACCCAAAACAAAAAAATCCAAACAACAAAAAAAAAAAAACCAACAACCAACCAAACACCCAGCTTTGTAAATCTTTTTAAATCTTACTTTACTATTCCCTGCAATAATTTTCATAAAGAATTAGACACAAAGAGATACATATGGACTTCAAAGTCATCATGGTTGCCACAGACCAGCATCAATTTGTCATAAAACTATCCTTTGCTCTATAGAGTATCTGTAAGGTTGGCTGTACTTTAATCAGCCTGGCTGAGTGTCCAGAGAAGGGCAACGAGGCTGGTGAGAGGCCTCGAGCACAAGCCCTACGAGGAGAGGCTGAGGGAACTGGGATTGTTTAGCCTGAAGAAGAGGAGGTTCAGGGGAGACCTTATTGCTGTCTACAACTACCTGAGGGGTGGTTGTAGCTAGGAGGAGGTTGCTCTCTTCTCTCAGGTTGCCAGCACCAGAACAAGAGGACACAGCCTCAAGCTACACCAGGGGAAATTTAGGCTTGAGATGAGGAGAAAGTTCTTCACTGAGAGAGTCATTGGCTACTGGAATGGGCTGCCCAGGGAGGTGGTGGAGTCACTGTCCCTGGAGCTGTTCAAGGCAGGATTGGACGTGGCACTTGGTGCCATGGTCTAGCCTTGAGCTCTGTGGTAAAGGGTTGGACTTGATGATCTATGAGGTCTCTTCCAACCTTGGTAATACTGTGATACTGTGATGAAGAGAAAACCTAGTGCAAAACTTCTTTGCACACTATGTAATGTAAAATCCTGAGCAAATGTGATACTGTGATACTATGATAAGACAGAACTCATTTGGTTTATGTTTGTTTGTTTGTTTTGGTGTTTTTTTCCTTATTATATGTTACTTTACTTTGAAACTTTGAGACAAAGTCTGAAACAGTACCTAAGGCTGTAATAGTTCTCACACAATAGCAAAGAAAATAAAGAGTGGGATTATGAAAATTAAAGATCATTTTACTGCATGACCTCCATCTAAAGCACATGTCAACAAGCAGTGAGAAAAGTTTCAAAAACTACCATTGCTCTTGGTTCCTCAGGTGGTGCTTTCCAGTTCAGGTAGCTTTACACTGAGCCTCATGGATCCACAGGCTGTTAACTGCAGTATATGGGGTGTGTGTGGGGGGTGTTATCCCAGGTTGAGACTATGGGGTTAAAAAAAATTTCTGGGGACTAGAAGATTGTTATTCAATCCCATAATTCTGCTATCTTGTTATAAACTCACAACAAGGGCAGCTCGTTCTCCTTTCCTCCTCCTCCTGCCCTGTGTGTGTGTCGGGAGCCACTTTATGGGGAAGAATATGTAAGCAGTAGGCCTCCAGAGGCTTGTTTAGGCCTCTTTGGATGGCAGAGGCATTGAGGGGGGGATATTAGAGCACTGGGAAGTGTAGATCTAGTTTTTTGGGGATAGGGAAAAATTCAAGGGGGTTTGCCATGGATGGGGTAATTGCTTTATAATGTCTAGCCCTGTATTTTCTCTCTCTAAATATAATTCTGTATTTTCTCTCCAATTTTGATTGGCGAGTTTAATTTCTGTTGGCTCTCTTTAAAAAAACATGATGGGGGAAATAAGGTCTTTATATACAACTTCCAGAATTTTCTAGCTTTTCAGTATATTCTGTTAATTAACCTCAATCTTCTAAGCCTTTTCAGCTTAGATAATCATTGATAGCAATGCATTTTCACAGAATCACAGACCTCCAGAGATCATCAAGTCTAACCACCCTGTCAAAGCAAGATCCCTTAGGGTAGTTCACTCAGGGATGCATCCAGGTGGGGTTTGAAAGTCTGCAGAGGAGGAGGCTCCACAGCCTCTCTAAGCAGCCTGTTCCAGTGCTCCTTCACCCTCACTGTAAAGAAGTTTCTCCTCATGTTGAAGTGAAACCTTCTACGTTCCAATTTGTAGCTGTTACTCCTTGTCTTATTGTTGCTGACCATCAAAAAAGATTGGCCCCATCCACTTGACACCCACTCCTCAGATACTTGTAGACATCAATAAGATCTCCTCTCACTCTTCTCCGGACTAAACAGTGCCAGGTTTCTCAGTCTGTGTCCCTAGGGTAGGTGCTCAAGTCCCCCAGTCATCCTCGTGGCTCTCTGCTGGACTCTTTCCAGCAGGTCCCTGTCTCTCTCAAATTGGGGAGCCCAAAACTGGGCATAGTATTCCAGTATTCCAGGTGTGGTCTCACTAGGTGTCTTAGGTTGGGGACTATAGGATTAAAAATCCTCTATGGACTGGAAAATTGTTATTCAATCCCATAGTTCTGCTATCTCTTTAAAAACTCACGTTGAGGCCAGCTCGATCTCCCTTCCTCCCCCCTCCAGCCCTGTGTTGAGTGGGAGCTACTTTATCCGGACAAACGTGTAAAGAGTAGGCCTGTTTTGAGGCCTCCAGAGGCTTGTGTTTAGGCCTGTGGGTGGCAGAAGCATTGGTTGGGGGGGGGGAAGGATTGAAGCACCAGGGATTAAAAATTTAGATTTATCTGGGGGAAAGTTCAGAGGGGTCGCTATGGATTTTGTATTCACTCTGTAATTTCTTCCTCTATCTCTATTTCCAAATATAATTCTGTTTTCTCTCCAATTCATTTGAAAGCTTCTTTTGGCTTCCTAAAAGCCATGACACTGGGGCAGAGTAGAAGGGGAGAAGAACCTCCCTAGACCTCCTGGACACACTTTTCCTGATGCACTCCAGGATGCCATTGGTCCTCTTGGCCACAAGGACACATTACTGTCCTTTGGAGAACTTGCTGCCCACCAGGACTCCAGGGTCTTTCTTCACAGAGCTGCTTTCCAGCAGGGCAGCCCCCAACCTGTACTGGTGCCTGTTGTTATTCCTCCCCCACCATTTTATAGTACTCTTGGATATAATTCCATAAGTAATTCCTCAAAGTATTGGTCATCATCTTAAATGAAGGGGTTCTGTTTGAAAACACTAGTTTGAAAAGTTCTAGCATTGGCAGTTACACTAAAGATAACACCGGTCTTTTTACTTAAGACTTCAGTATGAAAAACAAACAGATCTAGACGTCAGAAAAAAAAATAATTCTTCATTATGTGCATAATCTTGGTACTGTTTAAAAATAAAGTTGTTAATTAAAGTTGGTATTCAGAATTTCCTGCCAGCAGCTGTTGAGCAGTGATTTCACTTGTGACACTGGCAGTTTGAGAGTCTGAGAGACAGGAAATCAGATCACATCCTGCTCTATACAGACTTGTAGGGCAGGACTTGTTGGAAATCTATACACATCCTAATTAGTGTAAAAAAAAAAGACTTCAAAGTTCTACATTGGGGGAAAAAAAATTAATCACAAGCTTGCAAAATAAGAGTTACAAACCCTGATGTAATCTCAGGTGAATTCAGCAAAAATCTTTCTATGGCTTTACGCATGCTGTGGATAGGCACCTAAATCAGCTGAAATAGGTGACAGTGTAAAGATTCTTCTACTGATATTTCTGCTGTGGATAGGCACCTAAATCAGCTGAAATAGGTGACAGTGTAAAGATTCTTCTACTGATATTTCAGCATATAAATTACTCACTTAAGAATTGGTCTTTTGTTTTAAATTTTCAGCAAGTATTTGAGCAGTCAGGTTCTGTTGGCATGAATTATCAATTTCCAAAAGGAGATCACTTTCAAATTGCCTTGTTAAAACATTTAAGCTTTAAAATACAGTAGCCTTTAGTATTTACTTATAGAGAAACAATATGAGGTAGCATAGGTGGCAAATTGTATATCTGATGCTAAAATTCTGATTTTATGCTTTTAAACACAAACCTTTGATCTACTTTTATTTTCTGCTATTCAGTTACTATTTCTCACCAATGTGACACCATCTCCTTGTGGTCAGCGTAAGACAAATTGTCAGCAGGTAAGCACTTTATATGTGCATATGCATCCTTTGCTAGGTAAAGTGAGGAATGAACAGTGCTTAAGAAACCAAGTCTGTTGCTTAACATAATGCAAAGAAATAAATATTAATCATGCCAGTGTGGGCAAAAGAATGTTAACTATCTTCCTTTCTGTCCTTCATGAAAGCTTCAAAACCCACAGTACCCATATATATATTTATTCTGCCTGAGAAATAAAAACCAAACAGCAAATTAAAGCACAAAATTCTTCTTACATTCCATACATACAAATTCCAGGATGTGAACTGCCTTCAGTGCAACACTGTGAAGCGACACATTTCAAAATACTCTCCCACTTTTTAGAAAGATAAAATACATACCTGCCTTCTGGGGGCATATAAAATCAATGTTCTCCTGAAAAGATTGCAGCAATATCTTGTGTATTTGAAGATCTCCACATCCATGCAAGGAGGATCACACACTGCAAAGTCTTGCCTATTCATGCTAAAGCATTACTCCTGTATGTACAAATGCTAAAATGAGATGTGCTCGAGCACAGTCAAAATTCAGTGATGGCTCATATATCTTGTTCTAGAGAGTAAAGCTAGCTACCACGTTGAGATAGAACACTTTATAGAAACAGAAACTGAGGGAGAAAAACAGCAGTGATTTTCTTAGGTGTGCTGATTTTTGCATAGGGAACTTCACGTAGACTCCAGTGCTTTGGCATTTGGTATAAACATTGTAGTGCCAGAATATCCCTTTTAAAAATAAAAAAAAAAAGGGGGGGGGGGGGGAATCCCTTACTAATCTTTCTAAAGAATAAGTTTCACCTACAACTGTAAACAAAAACATATCACTCTCTAAGTATTGATACTATAGATAAATATACAATTGTACCTGAAAACACTCATTAACATCTTATAATTTAATTTCTGGACTTCCAAAATATTTTGCCTCACAGTGAACTCATCTTTTATGGCCAAAGTTATGCTGCAGTTAAGTATATCTTTGCATCTCAACCAGTGTTGAGTATAGGGGAGGTTATTCTTCCCCTGTACTCAACACTGAGTAGGCCACACCTTGAGTACTGTATCCAGTTCTGGGCTCCTCAATTCAAGAGAGATGTTGAGGTGCTGGAACTTGTCCAGAGAGGGGCAACAAGGCTGGTGAAGGGCCTGGAACACAAACCCTATGAGGAGAGGCTGAGGAAGCTGGGGTTGTTTAGCCTGGAGAAGAGGAGGCTCAGACTCATTGCTGTCTACAACTACCTGAAGGGAGGCTATAGCCAGATGGGGGTTGGTCACTTCTCCTGGGCAAACAGAACAAGGGGACGTAGCCTAAAGTTGTGCTGGGGGAGGTCTAGGCTGGATGTTAGGAGGAAGTTCTTCCCAGAGAGAGTGATTTGCCATTGGAATGGGCTGCCCAGGGAGGTGGTGGAGTCACTGTTCCTGGAGGTGTTCAAGAACAGACTGGATGAGGCACTTAGTGCCATGGTCTGGCATTGTGCAGACGACTGGATAGGGCTGGGTGATCTTGGAGGTCCCCTCCAACCTGGTTGATTCTATTCTATTCTATTCTATCTTTAACAAGTTGTCTTAAGACTCTTAACTGAGCCTAAATAGAACCATAGTATTTGCTATTTATCAAAATCCATACATGAATTTTAGTCTTCTACTGCTCATGAAAGCCTATAGAGACTTGTTCATCAGAATTTGCTCCCTGAGGTACAGCTGACTACAAATCTACTTCCCATTATTTTTTCGTGGAAATTCATACTTTGCATTATGTAGATGGAATGAAATGCTTCCATTAAAAGTATTTGAAAGTATACATATACTTCACAGAATTTGCTGCTCCTGTCTAATTGCATCATATCAATCATGAAGAGAAAAAAATATTTCCTATGCGTTTTTAAGGTAGTTTGGAAAGTGTTATTCTGTGGTCACAGCACATATCCATTGATTAAAAGCTCTCTGTCTTCCTCCAGTTATGCCTTATTCATCTTCTGAGATAAGACTTTGAAAGAAAAAAAACTGTGAAAACGGGAAGTAAGATTCAAGGAACAACATGATCTCTAATTGGTGTTACACCAGTGAAAAAAAGTCTAGCCTTCCCTTTCTGATCAAGGGAAAGTGCTCTAATTAACAAGTACATTAATTAAAGAAATATCTGTTCTTTCCAGGACTGACTGTGTTTTTTATCTGTGCATCAGAGCAATGGAGTGGACTTTAAATGCAGTTTATAGCTGAGAGATACAATTAGACAACCTAACTGTCAAACTGTATTTGTTAATTTTTACAATATATGTAGGCCAGAGTTAAAGTACTTTTTTTCCTCAGTATTTGAAAAGACTAGGTAACAGAAGGATTTGCAGGGTTATGGAAATAATCAAGAGATACAGACTTACATAGCTTAAGCAACTGGACCATGACATATTTTGAAACAGTGGAAGAAAAGGCACTTGTCAATAGGACTGGGAAAATAGGAAAAGTGAAAGGAACTGCTCCTGGCCGATGAAAGAGAACTCTTGGAACACAACTGGCTATTGGTCTCTATCCAACATCTGCCCATGTCTTTCCTCTGCTAATGGATGCACCATGCAGCCTGCAGCAGATCTAGGTAAGTGACAGCCAGGTATCTTTCCACTTTGTTCTGGGGAACAATCCAGAATTCATACCAAGAAGGAAAAATGTGTAAGAACTACATCGGTCTCCATGTAGACCTTGACAAATAAGGTTTAACAGTTGACTACATAAGAAGGCAATATTAAAAAAAACAAACAAAACAAACCAAAACAAAACAAACCAAACAAAAAAAAAAGAACAAAAAAAACCCCCAACAAACCTACACCCAAAAAACCCTCCATGGTCCAGGATTAAAATAATGAGAAAATAAATCTAGTTATATAAATTATCATGATGTATGGCAGTACAGGTCAAACACAAGAATAGCCATCTGAGTCACCATTTATTATTTTTCACTTCAACATATTTTTGTACACAGACATTTATAAATTTAAAACATAAACAAAAGAGTTTTCCTTAAAGGACTATTTAATCTACTTCTCAAGGGGAAGTGATTTCCAAGGAGCTAGAAACTTGATACTTAAGAAACAATGGGGAAAGTATAAACAGATGCAGGATGGGGATGGGGTGGAGCAACTTTTTATATATTTAACAGATTTTTTCCCTTTGGGATTGGAGAGGTAAGGTTTTTTAGTTGTTTGTTTTTGTTTGTTTGTTTGTTTGCTTTGGGGGGGGCAGTTGGGGCAGGAGGGTTGGCAGTTTTGGGTATTTGTTTGAGTTTGGTTGGTTTGGTTAGTAGGTTGGCTGTGGTTTGGTTTGCTTTCATTTTTTTATTTCCAATGACACCTGCTAGGCAGGGACAACACTTGTTATCTCCATTAACATCAGATTGAGCAGCTAAAAATAGGACTTCTGAATTGAGAAACTGATGTCATATTTGGAAGTGCTGCTTTTATTGGCAGTTTCTGGGAGAGATGGTACTAAAGGTCAATATAGATAGTGGTTTGGAAACAGATCAAATAGGCAAGCTTTCCAATAGAACATGGGAATACCCTTGTTCTTCTTTTTCTTTTCTTCTAATCACAGCATGCCAATAGCTCCTTCAAATCCAATAAAGTGCTGCACCCTAATCTCTACAAGGTAAGCAATCCAAGTAGCTAAAAAGCCATAAGCAATCACAAGTAGCAAAAAAACTTTTACAGCAGAGACAATAACACAACAACATAAGAACAGCAGGATGTGTTTTCCATAATAATTTGGGGGTAAAAAAAAAAAAGAGAAAAAACATTAAATGGGTCAACAGAATTATTTGGTTAAATTATCTTAATGTTTTTTCCCCTTCTCTTTTATGAATACTGGGGGGAAAAAAGTGAGCTTTCAAAACTAGTATCACTGTAAGATTGACAGTTTCATTGCTCTTGCACCTTTAGGTGACAAAAGATAGACAAGCGAATTGCCTTTGAGGTTACAGGCTTTGGTGTTTCTGTGTGTTTTTGTTTTGTTTGGTATGTGGGGTTTTTTTTGGTTTTTTGGGGGTATTGGATCTCATTAAAATTTTCTTCCATAACTGTTTTGGTTTTGTTTCTTTTGTTTCGTTTTCAGAAACTTTAAGGCTGTATACCTCATAATGATACCTATGATTCTAATATTAACAAATTTATTCAAAATACAACTGCCTGCCAAGACTTTTTTTCTTAAGGCTCTCAACAGATAACCATAAAGAGTAACTTACATACCTCATATAATCAAGCAGACCACTGTGACACAGGTTAAAATAGTTTATTTTGCAATTTTATCTAGCATTCAAGAGCAACAAAACTGAGATCTGACCTCTCTCATTCTCTTTGTTTAATGCCAGCTTGTGATTTTAGACTCTTACACTCTTCTTTTATGTGCAATAGAAAACTGCAGAAATTAAGGGGAATAGTGTGGTGGGTTTACTAAAGATAGGTGACAGAAATTAAACTCTCAGATCAAATTGGAGAGAAAATACAGAATTGTATTGAGAGAGAGAGAGATACAGTGATAGATCTTACAAAAAAAGTGATTTTCCCATCCATGGCAAACCCCCTTGAAGTATTCCCCATTCCCCAAAAAAACCTAAATCTACCTTCCCCAGTGCTCCAATCCTTCCACTCCCCCCCCCCACTTCCCCAACACCTGCAGCCAGCCAGGAGGCCTACTGATTGCACGTTCGTGATAGATTGGGTCCTGCCACACACCCAGGGCAGGAGGAGGAGGAAAAGAGAACGAACTGACCTTGTTGTGAGCTTATACCAAGATAGCAGAATTATGGGATTGAATAACAATCTTCTAGTCCCCAGAACATTTTTTTAACCCTATAGCCTCAACCTGGGACAAATAGCCACACTATTCAAAGAGAAGATACGCATTGATCTCTCCAAGACTACGCTCCCTGCTTCCTTCTGACTTGGTTTTGAAATCTGTAAAATGTGCAAATGGTGTATGTCTAACAGCAGAGTTTAACGGAGTAGTATCTTAGCATTATGGGACTTAGGGAAATACACTAAAGATATACAATTAATCATATATTTCCTTAGTGCCGAGCAACACAAAAAGCAAGACTTGTGAATTATTTTTATGAATGTCAAAGGTTAATAAATAGTTCCTTATATCATTGGCTTTTTGTTAGGTTTTATAGTCAAGAGCAGTTTGAGAAGAAGGACTTGGATATATTGGTTTAAAAAAAACTCAACATAGCTGTTTCCTGGGCTGCAACAGAAGTGTGACCAGCAGTATAAGAGAGATGATTCTTCCCCTTTAATCCACTCTTGTGAGACTGTGGAGTGCTGTATTCAGTTCTGGTGTTTAAAATATGTTGTTTGCACATTTTAGGTGAGGTTCTTTTAATCAAAATTGGATCTATTTATGACTTAGACATCTGCTACCCACCTTAGTGACAGATAACTATCCAACCTATCTATATAGACCCTGTTTCTAACTCCATAGACATTTGAAGCCATGAAATGTCACTATATTTACCATGATCTTTCCTTGGGCAATTGACCATATCTGTCCTCGTGTATTAAAAGGTGTGAAAGATGTAAAAATTCTAGAGACAGGGATGTTGCCCCTAACCAGCAAGCATACTATCCAACAGGACAGAAGGAGATTCTTGTTTGCCATATCTCTTTCTCATCATATGACTCCTACATTTGTAGTTGGAGAGATTCTGTTTCAGCATAATGGTATGGAAAATGTCCTTACATAAGTCATTGTACATTTTGAGAACTTACATAACCTTGTATTTTTTAGGTGAGTGCTTTAACCAACATATAGTTGTTTAAATTACTTGAGGCTAATTTTAGGTGGGTATAACTATTAGCCATAATTTTGGGTCATTCAGGTAAATAGGGAGATAGATATAGAGAATTCAAGTATCTGGTTTCTCTAGTCAGAGCGCATTATCACTTTAAGTAGAAACAGATGCTTCTTTGTCTCTAGATTGGACATTTCAGATTGCTGACTCAGACTGAAAAGCTTCACAAGTTAATATTTCTTTGTCCTTTTGGTACAAAATGCATTATACAGAATATTTGACACTTATTTTGCACTTCACTATGCTGAAGAAATATCAGTTAATACTAGTCTTAATCATAGAATCAACCAGGTTGGAAGAGACCTCCAAGATCATCCAGTCCAACCTAGCACCCAGCCTAATCCAATCAACTAGACCATGGCACTAAGTGGCCCATCCAATCTTTTTTTGAACACCTCCAGGGAGAGCAACTCCACCACCTCCCTGGGCAGCCCATTCCCATGGCAAATTGAAGAACTCCCTCCTAACATCCAGGCTGTACCTCCCCCAGCACAACTTGAGACTGTGTCCCCTT
>WAAF01004825.1:382347-402498 GCA_013400475.1 Tricholaema leucomelas | reverse complement strand
ATAATAATAATAATAATAATAATAATAATATATTTTTTAAATAATCAAGGAGCAGTGGAGTGCTCTACTTATTAAAGTACAGGTGAAAAGAAACTGATTGTGCAAAATAATGCAGAATTTGGAAAGGAGACCAAAGGGAAGTAGTAATGGATTCAGAAACATATTTCATAATTTTCTGAAGTAATTTTAAAGCGTGTCTGCTTTCAGATGTTACAGATTACCACAGACTTAACCACAGCAGACTGAAAGTATGTAGGTCATCTGCCTAAAATTAAGAAACTTTGGGTTTTTTTCCATAAAGCATCCTAAGCTGTACTAAAACTCTTGATAACAGAGCTGCGTACTGATGCTACAGTTCATTATGTACTATATACTGCTGAGCACACTTCAGCCTGACCTGGCCAAAGTGAGTTGCACCTGTAATTTATAAATCCTCTTAAAATCAGACTTACACCACCACTCTGTGCAGACTGCTTGAATCCTTCTCTATTACCTGGTTCACAGTACATACTCCTAATTTCGGACCTGAAGAAGAAAAATGAAGCAAGGAAGCCTTTTCCTGTGACATTTCCATCAGGGCTTTTACTTTCAAATAGTTTTTTAGAGAGCAGGCAGTTGAGTTTTCTGCACATCTGTTCATTACACAAAAACATGGAAAGGCTAACCTTCATTGCAGCTTCTTAAACCCATTACCTATGCATTTGATTACACAATCGAGGAAACAAAACATCTGAAACATTGCTTGTCTGTTCCTGGGCCTTGTCTGTTCTTGAGATGGTTTATTAAGTCAAGTCGATATCTGCTAGGATCCCTTGGAAACTTCCTAGTGAAACAAAGGACTGTTCTTTGAGCTTGAAAGTTTCCTTTGAAAACATTTTCCACTTGACAGCCTCTTTCAGAATCTAAGTCATGTTCCTTGTCCCTAGACTCAACTCATCAGGCAAGCTGTTTTAGCCACCTGGGACATATTCAATGGGAAATTGCCTAGGGACAGGGGCATACTTCTTCACAGATCCTCTGTCATCCACATTTTTACCCTTTAGCACACAGTTCTTCAAGACCTGTAGTGTAATTGTAGAAAAGCAGTCAGCTTTAATTCATACCTTTTCTTTAATAACACCTAAAACCTTTTGGAGAGGAACTTCACTCCAGACAGTTAAAAATACTTTAGTCATAAATGAAAATCATGAAAGAAGAGGATAGTAAATATAAATTATTATAGTTACAATTCAAGTCTGGGTTTTTCACTTGACTTCTCTTTGTCCAGTGGGGTGTTTTTTTTAAAATCTGGGGAGTTCATGCAATGTGTCAGGGAAGGGAATGCATAATGGTACTACAGACCAGCTTTTCATGTAACAAGCATGTTTCTAGTTTGTTTTGACATATGCCAACAGCATTTGCTCAGGATTTTACATTACATAGCATGCAAAAAAGTTTTGCACTAGCTTTTCTCTTCACCTTGACAATGAGCTTTATTTGAAGGCATAGTATCCAGCCCTCTTGTGAAGACCTTTCTAATGGATTTAAACCCACATAACTTCCCCCCACACCTTCACCCTGGTAGAATGGGAAGGAGAAATTGTGATTAAAAAATGCAAACTCTGTGGGCTGAGATAAGGAATTATAGCCGAGCCCAGGACAACCTAGCATCTTTAATTTTTTTTTCCTTTAATTCTGCTGCTTGCTAAATTGTGTTCTCTTGCCATTTAAAAGAACTGCATGAATTACCCAGAGTGGATCTTCCGTGCCTTTTCAATAGAAAGATAGAGATGATCCCATTCAAAGTAATAAGAAATATAATAATTAATCTTGCAATCAGTGCCACAGTCATTGACACCAGTTTGGGCACAATACTTCTGATAAATTCCTCTGAATACTTCAGATCCCAGACTAGTTTGTGTTTGCAGTCACTCTTTGTTTCCAGTTATTACACAAGTACATTAAGCCATTCTCCGTTCTTCTACATTCCATACAGAATACTTAGAACTTTGCAACAGCAAGTAATTAGAAATAATCTTAAGGTCTTGTTCATCATCAGCTCTCAAAGTGACAAGCAGGGAACTGAATCTGAAATTCTTGCATCTTTTCATCCGGAGTGAGAGAGCACATTATTATATACCTCTCTCCAGTGGAAACAGCTACAACTGTTAATAATTAACCCTTATTAAATTCTTTAGCTTCTTTGGATCAAAGTTTCTGTTGCAAGGATATCAGATGCATACATTTCTTCACAGACCTCTATGAAAGAATCGAATGGGTTAGAACTCTAGAAGGAAGAAAGGCCAAAGAGAACTGGTTAAAATTTAAGCACATCTCCTCCAAGGTTAGTGCTCTTCTATAGTATTTCTGTATATTATGAATTAGACTCAAATATGTGTTTCAAAAATAGTACTGCTCCTAAGGAATGTGTCATTCAAGAATTAAAGCAAGAAATGTAATAAGAAAAAACACCTTCTTTTTTGGTTTTCTTCCTTTTGTAAAGGGAAATCAAACAACAATATAGATATGGTAAAGGGTGAAGATGATAAATGTATTATACCATGACTTCTGTGTTTCAATGTAAATGCAAGGTTTCCCCTCAATCAAATTTCCCTATTACATCAATGGCATAGTATCAGGTTTATTAAAGAACACAATCCTCCTGCATTATATGACTACTCAGAGAATATTTCATAGGCTATAAATCATCCTCAATGTTTCTTTGAGAGATAGCTATGTTAACCAGTCTCCACTATTCTCTAAACAGCAGGAACTGCAAACTCTCTCTTTAACAGCTCAGGAGTGCATCACCACTGGAATAAGAGAGCATCTGAAAGAGAAACTGAGGTGTGGATCACTTTAACACAACTGGTAAGGAAGAATGAAAAAAAATGTTGACAAAAATAAAGTACTTCTTTAGGACATCATTGGACATATGTACCTCACACCCTGTTTCCTTTCCCAGAACCAAACCTATGCTTCTAATTTTCCTCACAGAATGAGGCCATTTGCTTTACTGGGCATTCAAAGACCCACCTGCTCCCTCTGACAGGTATCCTTTTCCAAAAAAGTGGTCTGTGCAGTGGTGTAAAGAGTTAAATCATTATGCTAGGAGGAGCTGTCTAAAGGAGATTATAATGAGTGATAACTACTGTGGAAAAAAACAGACTGAATGGTTGTTTACTCAAGTAATAATGTCCTAAAAGCTTAATAAACTCTTCTACTCACACTCATATTGGACTGTGGATACTATAGCCATTATGATTTTTTTCAAACCATGAAGAAACAGAAAAAAAAGGAAAAAAAGATCAGAACTTTCATTAAACAAATATTTTCAGGGAGAAATCCTCTGGAGTCAGTCAAACCAGAAAAAAAAACAGAGATGTTTCTTTGACTCCTGATCAAGATAATAGATCCTGGCTTATTATTATTATAGAAAATAGAATCTGAAAGTGAAAATAAAGTGCCCTTTCTTAAAGTGGATAAGCATCTCTATTAAAAATATTTTCTAGTTTGAAAGGAAAAATAAGGTAGAAAACATCTAGAGGAAAGGAAATTTTATGATGTTCACTTAAAGAGAAATGATGCACAAAGAAATCAAACTCTTAAAGTCGCCAAGGAAGTTCATATTAAGAAACAAAATAATGGAAATCAACTCGATTACAATGGAAAGGCTTTTTCTATATATAGTAAATCATATGTCTAGGAAAAACAATAAAAATAATTCTTTATTACATGCACCCTCTTGAATTTCACTGCCCATAAAGCTGCTGTAACAATGTGAAATTTATAAAAAAATAATGTTTAAAATTTTCTAATGCTTCATCACTTGGATTTACTTTATTAAGCTAAATTATTACTAGAACAAGTCCTGTGTTTCCAAAGAACACATTACTCCAAAAATAGAGTTATGCTTTACTTCCAAAGAAAGCAAAAATTTTCCTTTCCATTTTTCAACGTTTTAAAGAGTTTTGCTTCAAAAAGATTCAGCAAAGATTTGCAGTAACAGCCTATACTGCAAACAACACTGCTCTATTTCAGAGCATTGTGAGTTTTTCAGAAACCCTTGAAAGCTGGATTAGAAGATTAGTAATGCCTGTTTTGGCTATTTGAACAAGTATGTTTGCAGCAGCTTGTTCTCCAGCTCACTGAGTTTTGTAGCTACAAGTGTATGTTAGATGTGCATCCAGTAAAAGAAAGGTACCTCAGGTTTGAACTTATCTCTAACTTGCTCAGAATTTTGTTCATAAATCAAACTGGATTCTCTAACTAAAGGTCTCCCATCTTTTAAGCTTTTTTTTTTTTCAGTAAGAAATGCAATAAGTGATCTTATTCTATTTTTGCTTATTTTAAACACTGTTCCAGATAAAGACACAAAGTGAGAAAAGTGGAAAATAAAGAGATGAAACAGTGTATTGAAGTTTGATTGGCTTTTGGGTTTTTTTTTGGTGAACATCAAAAGAGTAATCCTTACTTTCAGTGTATTTGAAGGACTAAATTATCTTCACTAATTAAGATTATTAAAGCATTTTTTCATTTTTTGATGTACAATACATTAGCTGGTACTATTCATGCTGTACTAGAAAAAATACTTTCCATAACTGACTACAAGCAATAGTCGAGGGGCTTTTGTAACTGGAATTAATCTATAAATAAAAATATTGTGGTCTAATTATCTACATTACTCATATTATTCAAAATCATCATTTTTCAGAAATATTTCAGAAATAATTTTATTTTCCTGACCTTTCACTACAATCAAGATGTTTGCTACCATGATTTGTTTTGTCCTTTACCAGCTGAAAGAGCAAAGATGGCAGGTCAGTGAGAAGATCATTAGTTTGTTTCTCCAGCTATGATAAACCATAAACAAAGAAATTACACTAATCTGAGAATTTAGTTTTTGACAACTAACAATTATAATCCCAAAATGACTCACATACCTGGACTTTGATAACCATTCAGGAACAAAAAGTTTATTTGATAGAAAGCAAAATGATTATTTGACTATCAGTATTCAGAAATGGCCAAAAGTAGTAGGTTGTTCACCGATTATTTGTCACTGTTACATCTTCATGACTTTAACTAATTTTTTTATTTAATTAACTTTTAATAACTTGGATAGCTAAAAATTAAGCAAAAATCGACATGACACCATTCATTTATTCTGTGGTATGGATTAATCTAAGATAACAAAGATTTTTTAAGTGCTGTCAGCAGCAGAAAGCGCTCTGAGTGCTCCCTGGCTGTTTAGGCTGCTTAGGGTCAGGATCAAGTTAGGTAATGGCACAAATCTTTGACTTTGAGAAACCTATTTCAGAAAGCTACGCTGGGTAACATTAGCAAGGTAACCCTAACAAGCAGATATAGGAAAGGCCTCAGGGCTGTTTACTGAACAGACTATGTACTTAGCTACATACATGCTTTACCAATAAGCACAACATCTCATCATATCAGTTACTTGTCTGCTTATCCTGTGCCAAAGTACTTAGAGTTTAGTTCTGATGGTACAAGGCAGTATGGAATAGGTGTAATTTTAATGCACAAAGGTTTCCATGGACTTCAATAACACTTTTCATGTGCTGGAAATTTTACATATTCACAAGCAACTGATTAAAAGATGGCTTTAGAAATTAAATTATTGCATTCAAAGATAATCCCAGGATTGTAAAGTTTCAAAGAGGTAGGAAGAAAGGGAAACACTTTCTAATTACTGAATCCACCACTTCAGCTCAACAACATTCAGAAAATCCAACAACCTTCATAAATGCTTTATTCTAGCAACATAAGATCCTTCTGTTTTGCTGGAAGAAATATGCCAAGCTTATGGAAAATTATCTGAATAGCAATAGTTTTAAAACAAAAGTATCAACTATAATAATAACAAGAGATTCCTTTATCCTCTTCTATATATCTCAGTTTTAGCACATTAAAGCTATTCAGACACACCACCACTGCCTATGGGCAATGTATGCTCAACTATACATGTTTGACTGAAAATGTGCAAGGTATTATGAGGTTAAAGAAAAAAAAAAAAAAAACACTTTTGCTAGACCAGTATCATCAAACTATGACAAAAAAATAGTTGTGGATAAATCCTAACATTGCAGGCCTGATGGCAGGGTCCTGCTAAACTGAGCTGCTCAGATGAAAGAAAGAGGACAAATACAATCAGATAACTTCCAGCTTTGCATGGGCTTTCTTTCTTCTCAGGGATATAAATAATGCTTTTGCTGTTGTTCTGTAGTAGAAACCTAAAGGACTGAAACAATCTCACTGTGAGAAAGCAAACAACTCAGATAACTTTAAAGAAATTGAATTGGTTTATGGCAGGATGGCAGAACCTTTTCCAGAGGGTCTTTCCAAAGACAAACAAAGCAATTCACATTTGGCTCAATAACATTGGCTTACATAGCAGGAAATAATAATTACCCTATGGCAGAAATGAAAGGTGAAATGTAATAGCTGACATTATTTTGTGGGTCAGAAAAGACGATCATGGTAGTTCTTTTTGACCTTAAAATCTATGGATCTGTGTTTTAAGCTGTAACCCTCCTAGACTTACATAGGAACTAACATTTGAAGTCTTTGGAAGTATCAGAAATACGTTTTGCTCCCTGGTAGAGATATGTTAAGAGGCAGATGCTGATTTTACCCACTTTTTTAAAAAAGCCAATTTTATTTCTGACACATAGTGTCAACAATTTCTTTATTCCCTCAGACTAACAATGTTTTTAGTAGTCATGTGTCATCTTCGAATTGTTTTAAAGTAGATTTGAAACTCACATCTAATGGATATGAGTATGTATCGTTTATTGATCTTCGGAGCTCATACTGTGTGTCTAAAATAATAAATGAAAGCTGCTAAATACTATTTCATAATTTTGCATCTGATCAGCACTTCTTTGCTACCATATTAAATTATATGATCTGTTTCCCTACAAGATTGGATGAAAGGAATGATTTTCATTTCAGTGACAGTACTTTAAGAGATAATTGTATGTGATGAAGAGCTAACTTGCATTCTTTCACTTCTATGAAATCCTTAGCATTTCCCAGATCCTGTGAACAGCAAAAGAAAAAAGAGAGTCAATGTCCAGATTGTGTTTATTTTTACAGATTAGTTTTCCAGCTCAAACTGTCTGCTGTCTTTCAAAAGAGTGTAATTTGCTATAAATATTTCCACAGAATAAAAATATCAAATGCAAAAATACTGTCACCCAGTGGTCAGGATATATCTTGGTTTTATACTCAAAAGAATATTTTATCTTCCTGGGAAACACCATGCTTCCAGCTGTAGTTTAGTATGTCTCATTTTAATGAAAGGAGTTATCTCCACCATCATTCTTCACTATAGCCTTGGTTTTTTCCTGCTCAATATTTTTACCATTTATTTTGGGGCAATTTATTTATGTGAGCAAAGTAGTGTGAGCAAGCACAAGTTGCCAGAATTCTTGATTGTCTGTAAAGTCATTAATTCCTTACAGAACATATCTGAAGAAAAGGTTTCATATAAACAAACATCCAATTTTTCCTCTCTTCAAATTTCGTTTTTTCTTATCCTTTACTAAAATGTGATTTAAAAAAAAAAATAAAGAAAAATGAAACTACTCAGTAGTTTAAAATGTTAATTTGACTTCATTCCAATTTAACCCAGTTTCCTATACGGCTGTTGTCTCAATCATCCCCTACCTTATCAATGAATATTAATCTACACATAGGAAATATTCACCAAAATTTTATGATTCTTTTGCTGACACAGCTTGAATCATAGTTAAAATCTCCTTTGCCCTAAATTGCTGATCAGCTCTGGATGAAGACTTTGCAGTATCTTCCAAATTAAATTTTGTATAACCAAATATGTGGTTTAATTGCCCCCAGGTCAAAACTCTTTCTATTTCTTACACATGACAACTATGTTCTTGATCAGCTCTACTTCAGGAGATACAGTGTATACTTCCAGCAGAGCTGTCTGCTTTTGAGAGCACTATTCTGCATCCAAATCTAAATTAATTCATTTCTCATTTCCTTCCCTCACAAATCAGTGCATTAGTCAAAGCAACACGGATATTTTTTCAGATATTTTCCCGTGCAGATTTACCTCTTCAAATCATGCTTGAATAAGCATTTGGGAGAACCTAGACTGGATTTGGATATGAATTTTGGATTTCCCTTCTATTTTTTTCTCATTTCCACAGAACCAAAATTAAGTTTTCTGGAAAAGTAGATCTTAAGAAATATCTCCCATTCTTTAAATGAAAAAGTTACTTTCAAATGTAATATACTTGGGAAAATAATGCACTTTCTTTTTTTTTAAGCACTTACTAAAGTCATGAATCTTATTATTGAAATGACATTTCAAACATGAATTCTTGATCATAACATAGAATTGCTATTTCAGGGCTTTTTGTCTTCTTAATTTTCATAGTTTGTGTTTGAGAGTGGAACATGTTTTTATGAGATAGATTTTCCTGGAACTTGTCTTAATGGAGCTCAGATTCCTGACCAGACAACAGAACTAGTCACAGTCTTTCTTGCTTAGCTGGGTAGTAAGTGATAATAAACTATGTAAACCTGAAATGAAAAGAAATACAAATTCAGTGTGAACAGGATGGATTGCATCAAATATGTACTGCACTCTTCTGAGAATCTGAGTTCAAGCAAAGTTCGGTGGCTTACTGCTTCAGTGAAGAAAAACATGGGCATGGAACCAAGATTGCATTAGCAGAAACATATCAGAGGTATCTTCTGGCTTCTAAACTAATGTGATTTAATATATGTACCATACTGAGAACATGGGCAATGAATGTGAGTTCAACATCTCACTGAGTTCATTCAACTCCTCCACAGTAATTTAAGCCACATGAGAAAGAAATTTTTTCATGACAGGATGTCTTCAAGAATGAAGGCAAAAAATATTTGTGTGCACAGCATAAACAGTAGCTTCAGGTTCATATAATTAAAATGCACATTGTGTTCTAAGTTCAGCTGACTATGCCTACATATTAAATACATTTTTAATGAAATGTTTAGAGAAATCACACAGTACTTCAGACTAGTATATTTAAATGCTGGTTTGGAGGTTGTTTTATTTAGGTCCATTCCATTGGAGATTACCATCTTCATCATACAACCAGAGAATGAGTACTACTAACAACAAATAAATTTTATAAATTGGCTTTACATCACTTTGGAAAATTTATCTTCAACATCTAAATATTCTAACAGTGCAAAGGCCCTATTCAGGATCTCAGACCTGAGAACCACCCTCAAGTCTGTGACTGAGATACTGTTGCAAATGTTTCCATGATAAACTTCCTTGGTTTTGGTACATACAATCATAATTAGTTACTTTTCTCCCTTGTGTCCTAGAAAACAATTAAAAAAGAAAACCAAAACATTCAGCAGATTTTTAAATTACCACAAAGCTCATGATAATTTACACTCCTACCACATTTAAAACAGTTAGTGCTTCATTTCATCACCAGTTATGAATAATGAGCCTGAAAGTCCCTGCTGTAGCTTTAGGGGAAGGAATCAAAACCTTATCTGAACGGTGTAGAATTGCCCTTCACTTAAGAAGTCAGTCATTTTCTATACTAATAAATCAACATTCCTCTCATCCAGGTCTGCCAGAGGGGTTTTGTTTAGAGAAAAACACCCCACAATTTATTGCAGTGTCTTCATCCTCCCTTATGGCTCTCAATTTCTCTTCTCAGATGTGCTCAGCTGTCCCTGATACACTTTCTTTTTACTGTTCTTTGAATGTATCAATAGTGGGTTTAAGCAAAGCCTATGAGGTGGAAGTCAGTCACAGTTTCTATCCCTCTACAGTTTTTTAGAAACCCTACTCAAAAGATTAAATCAAGCAGATAAAAGCAGTAGGAAAAAAAATCAAGGGAACATGCTGGTGACAAACAGTATCAGTAAGTAACACAAAATGACAGTCGATCGAGGCAAGGAGGACTGGGCACTTGAAGGACCTGGAAGGGAAAATAGATTGTGGTATGATAGAGTAAAGCAAGTAGAAGGACTCTGTTGAACTTTTATCATAACTCCTGGCAAAACGTCCAATGACAAATATGTTCCAGACAATATAGGAAAGGTTCAAATTTCCACATAATGCAGGCATCATTCTATAGTCAGGAAAAATGAGTTAGTGCATTTGTCTTAACCCATTTGTCTGCCTGTTGCATGCATGCTTGTATTATACAAACATATGCATATATTTAACACTTGAAACCAATGTTTTCTCTTTTTAGTACACTTTATCCTGGAAAGTGACGCTGCAGTGTTTTGTATGTACAATGTTTTAGTGTTCTAATCATGTAAGGTCAGATTGGATTCTTTCCAAATGACTAGAAGGACTTAAATGCAGAAAGGAATTTCAAGGAAAAGAAGGTGAGATAAAAATGTCTTTTTTGTTGTTGCTGTTTTTACCTGAAATGGTACGAGGTTTAACAAGGCCAAGTGCAGGGTCATACACTTTGGCTTCAATAATCCCATGTGGCACTACAGACAGGGGGATGAGCAGCTGGAGAATGGCCTTCCAGAGAGGAACCTGGGAGTGCTGGCTGACAGATGGCTGAGCATAAGCCAGCAGTTTGCCTAGGAAAAATGGAACACCAATGGCATCTTGGCCTATATCAGGAACAGTGTGGCCAGCAGGACTAGGGATGTTGAGGCCTCACCTTGAGTACAGTGTACAACTCTGAGCCCCTCTCTGCTAGAAAGATACTGAGTTGCTGGAGTGGGTCCAGAGGAGAGCAACGAGATTGGTGAAGGGGCAGGAAGGAAAGTCTGATGCGGAGAGGCTGAGGGAGCTGTGGTTGTTTAGGCTGGAGAAGGGGAGGCTCAGGGTGGGGAACTTGCCACACTCTACAACTATCTGAAGGGAAGTTATAATAAGGTGGGGGTCAGGCTCTTTTCCCTGGCAACTTGTGATAAGATCATAGAATCATAGAATCGTAGAATGGCTTAGGTTGGAAGGGACCTCAAGGATCATCCAGCTCCAACCCCCTGCCATAGGCACAGACACCTCCCACTAGAGCAGGTTGCTCAAGGCCTTATCCAGCCTGGCCTTAAACACCTCCAGGGAGGAAGCACCCACAACCTCCCTGGACAACCTGTTCCAGCATCTTAGCACCCTCACTGTAAAGACCTTCCTCCTAACATCCAATCTAAATCTCCCCTCCTCCAGCTTAAACCCATTCCCCCTCGTCCTGACATTACTAGACCTTGTAAATAGTCCCTCCCCAGCCTTCCTGTAGGAAGGCACCTCCTTTGCCCTGCTGGCCACACTTCTCTTGATACAGCCCAGCACACGGTTGGCTGTCCAACCAAGATGAGAGGGCATGGCCTGAAGCTGAGCCAGGGGAGGTTTAGGTTGGATGTTAGGAAGCATTTCCTTATGGAAAAGGTAATTAGATACTGGAATGGACTGACCAGGGAGCTGATGGAGTTGCCATCCCTGAAGTGTTTAAGGAAAGATTGGACGTGGCACTTAGTGACATGGCCTAGTCAATGTGGTACTGTTGGGTCATAGGCTGGACTTGATGATCTCAGAAGTCTCTTCCAGTCTCAATAGTTATGTGATTATTTCAAACTTTCTGTTTCAAAATTTTTGTTTTGTTTCAAGAACGAATCAGTTCCTCAGAAAGATGAAAAACTGCAACATAGACTGAAAAAAAAATTTAAAAAATGGTGAGGTTTCTATTCTTTCTTATTATTACTATTTATTTTTGAAAGTGAAGAGCAATATTCTATGACTAGAGGAATAAATTAAATCCTATCTTCTAAGAGTTTGTTTCTCTTAAGATAAATCTCTGTTAAAAAAACTTCAAGATTTAACTTGACACTTTCTTTGCCTTCAACTATTCTATATTAACAACTATATCAATTTCTCTTAGTCTCACTGCAACAACAACACTAACACCCATTTACCCTCTGCATCATCAAATCATCCTCTGGGAAAGAGGGAATGCATGCTACTGCTGCTTTTGATGATCCAGTATTCCAGGCAGAACTTCTGAACTCAAACTATTTTTTTTTACTCAAATAATAGAGCTCACTTTACCCACACATCTGAAAAAAAAACCCTATACACTGAAAAGGTACCGAATATCCATGGGACAGAAACTTTTCCTATAACTTCAGTTAAAGACTGAATAAAACTTTTACAAGTTATTAAGATGGGACTAGTTCATGGAAAAACAGACTTGGAATGAGCAAAAACACTTCCTTAGGAAATCAACTTAAAATCCTATCTTCCCCACAAATGAACTATGTCACTAAAAAGAAGAAAAAAAACTATATTTTTAATGAAAAGCTTTTTCTTTGATTTTATTCCTAACAGAAGGAAACATAAGTACTTAAAAACTACATTTTGAACAAAACTGTTGGTTTCAAGAGAAGATAGACATTTGAAAATCACTTGATAAATAAATTTGTTCATTTAAGAGAAAAAATAAATTAATACAATGGGGGAGGACTGTAGGGAGGAAACAAAGTCCGCAAAAGCACTTACATGGCTCTTGTTTCTATTCGTATTCTCTTCCCTCAGGGGAGAGAATCACTCAAAGTATGTGAAAAGAATAATAATAATTATGAGGGTTTTCAATTTAAACTGGCTTATTCTCCATTTTCTATGGTGAGCTAAGTCAATATATTTTTGCTTGAGAACTGTGTTCTACTGTTTAGGGACAGGTTATTCTTTTTGTGGTAAAGCCATCTGGCCATCCATCATTATGTCAGCATTTGACTTTACTCAGCTGGTGACTATTTTCTTGACTTGTTCAGGAGAATAAGTTGACCTGTTCTAATACGGTTTCAAGGGAACCCATCAGCTATTTTTTTTGTTTTATTATTAGTGGAGTCTATAAGAGTTTGTTTTTTTTTTTTAACTGAAGAGGTGAATCTTCCCCTACTAAATAGCTAGACATTGGTTTTGCTGGATACAAGACTCACGTCTGTTCACTTTTCTGTGTTTAGATGTACATTTATTATCTATTTCTAATCTCCTTTGTTGTGACATTGACTTAAAATTTTGTAATAATGGAGAATTCTCCTTATAAAGAGGAAATATTTTTATTAATCTAACAGATCAGTAGGAGTTTTACTCATTATTTCGATTAAAGTCAGACCACAGACCATCTCTGTGCTCTAGTCTCCCATTTTTTATTGTTTTAATTTAAAATAAAAAAAGATTTACAGAGCTGATAAATTCGATACAATTACAGAATTGTCTCCTTGCACAATACTACCATGGGGAAATGTTATAAAATATACTTTCTGCAAATTATTTATATAAGAATACTTCTATCTGAATGTGCTGTACCAATGCGATGCATAGCATATCTACTGTCAAGCTTCTGTTTCTTTCTACCAACTCTCAGTTCATGATAGAAATGAAAAAAGGTTGAGGCTCTGTAATGACAGTAAATGAAAAAGCCAACACTCTCAGTCTGGAGGGTTAAAAATTCCCCTTTTTTTTCATTCACATAATGTTTCCTAACTTGGAATTTGGCATCAAGCTTTCAATTTTAACCAAATGCAAAAACAGCATTTGAAATTCTAGGCAAATCATGAAGTTTTATCCTTCTAAAAAATGTTTATCTTGTTTTTCTTTGAAGAAGACGATTTCTGTTATGACATAAAGTGGTCATGTTAACTTCATTGTTGATGCTGAAATGGAAATTTCAGGAAAATAGATACAGAGTGGGAAATTAACTGTAGACAAAATCTCATGTCTGAGTTTCACTAATGCTTTACATAAGGCCATCCATCACATAACTATTATTTAAATAATCCAGACTTGGAAGGAATGTAATTCAAGCCCAGCCCAGAGTTCTGTAATTCTAAGCTATTTTAAAATTAAATTGTGCATCAGGTACTAATAAAAATGGATATTGAAAGAGAGAATATCTTGCCTGCTTTGGTATTTCCTCTCCAAACACTTCCACATAGTTTTACTGGACGTAAAATTGAAATTTTGCATGTGAAGAAGAGAGTAATTTTCCAGCAGTGAAAAATCTGGAAAAGATGGGAGACAGTCCTCTCTCATGCAAAGTGGAGCAAAGAATGGTGACCTGCATCATGTAATTATGTTGCATGTGCGTGGAACTTAGATCCTCAGTTCATATTAATTTGCCTTTTAATTTTATCACTGTCTTTTCACAGCTGAATTTTTGGTTGTATGTGCCCACAGATATATTTGACAATTATTCCATCCAAAGGCTGCTGCAAAGTCAATTATCCTTGCTTCTTGTTTTAATTGTATCACATATCGTTTTCTTTATCTAGCTTGTCTACAATTTTGCTACCAGACCACATGCAGACTATTCATCTCTACTTTTCAAAACCTTTAATCATTACTTCTCAGACTCTGCATCATCTGTTCAGTATCAGTATTTTTGCTTCTGTGCATTTCTATTAGGATTCCAACATCATTGTGGAATAAAGATTTTCATGCTGCATATTTATTCCTGATATTTCTTTACAGATGAGAGAATCTAGTAAAATAACATCAAACTACCTTATTATCTCTTGAATCCCTCCAGGAAACTGCACCAATAATTGGTATACTAAGACAATGATCAGCCACAATGACTAGCATTCATTTGTGCCATCTCTTGGTAATCACCTTAGCTGCACACATTTGGCAAAAAAACTTCATGAATCAAGGAAAAAACCAGGTGCTTTGTACAACAGCTAATTCAATAAAACTATGATACAGATACCTGAATGATATCAGTCACTCTAGGATTTGTGATTATCCAGTCAATATTAATGCTGCTAAATCTCTAACCACTACTTTGCAAACTTTAAGACGTTTAAGTGACAGTAGTTTAGATTAGTAAACTTCAGCTTTAAGGTCCAGTAGTTGCCAAACTTTGTTCTAAGACACTATAGTTTTTTGTTAGGTTTTGTTGTTGTTATTGTTTTTAGTTTTGTTGTCATTTTGGGTTGATTTGCCTCTTTGGGTGGTGAATGGCTGGAGAGCAGCCCTGAGGAGAAGGACCTGGGGGTCTGGGTTGACGAAAAGCTCAACATGAGCCGGCAGTGTGCACATGCAGCCCAGACAGCCAACCGAGTGCTGGGCTGCATCAAGAGCAGTGTGGCCAGCAGGGCAAGGGAGGGGATTCTCCCCCTTTACTCTGCTCTCCTCAGACCCCACCTGGAGTACTGTGTGCAGTTCTGGAGCCCCCAACACAAGAAGGACATGGAACTGCTGGAGCGGGTCCAGAGGAGAGCCACAAAGATGGTCAGAGGGCTGGAGCAGCTCTGCTATGAGGACAGGCTGAGAGAGTTGGGGCTCTGCAGCCTGGAGAAGAGAAGGCTTGGAGGAGACCTCAGAGTGGCTTTCCAGTATCTGAAGGGAGCCTACAGGAAGGCTGGGGAGGGACTATTTACAAGGTCTAGTGATGTCAGGATGAGAGGTAATGGGTTTAAGCTGGAGGAGGGGAGATTTAGACTGGATATTAGGAGGAAGTTCTTTCCAGGAAGGGTGGTAAGACACTGGAACAGGTTGCCCAGGGAGGTTGTGGATTCTTCCTCCCTGGAGGCGTTTAAAGCCAGGCTGGATGAGGCCTTGAGCAACCTGCTCTAGTGGGAGGTGTCTGTGCCTATGGCAGGGGGTTGGAGCTGGATGATCCTTGAGGTCCCTTCCAACCTAAACCATTCTATGATTCTATGATTCTATGATGGTTGCAGGACATAATCGCAAACAGCAAATAGTTTTTAAAGTTGCTTGGCACTACGTAAGTCAAAATGTTTGAGTCATGCTTTATAACTATCTCATAAAGAAAAAAATACCATTTTGTTTTATATCTTTCTTTCTGTTGAGTGTCCTTGGGTGAATACGCATGAGATTTCACTTAATATTTATCTTGTCATTTAGCAGTGCTTGTAACTACAGTTTCTGGCTTCTACAGTCTGATTGTGTTCTGGATTCTAGCATAAATTTATTTTGCATGAACCATGATATTTGGAAAATAAAATGCATTTCTAGAAAATAAAATACTAATACTAGAAGATGTTGTCAGCTCTCTGTTCTGGAATGCTTAACCAAGAATTAAGTATAAGGAATAATTAAGGATAAGAGTAAAAAAGGTAAGAGTGAAAAGGGAGATTTGAGCCTCTCTCATTCTCTCACGCCTTGAATGGAATTTTGAACAGACAAAAGGGCTCATTCTTGCAGTTGGTACATGAACTTTGTTTTTGAATGTCTGTCTCTGTCCTTACAAGACTTTAAAAAAAAAGAAAACTCCAAACTTCAAAGCTGGTGAGAGAGCTGGAGCACAGCCCTGTGAGGAGGGGCTGAGGGCACTGGGGTTGTTTAGCCTGGAGAAGAGGAGTCTCAGGGGGGATCTCATTGCTGTCTACAACTACCTGAAGGGATGCTGGAGCCAGGTGGGGGTTGGTCTCTTCTCCTAGACAACCAGCAACAGAACAAGGGGACACAGTCTCAAGCTGTGCTGAGGGAGGTCTACGCTGGATGTTAGGGGGAAGTTTTTGCCAGAGAGAGTAATTGCCATTGGAATGGGCTGCCCAGGGAGGTGGTGGAGTCACCGTCCCTGGGGGTGTTCAAGAAAAGACTGGATGAGGCACTTAGTGCCATGGTGTAGATGACTGGATAGGGCTGGGTGCTAGGTTGGACTGGATGATCTTGGAGGTCTCTTCCAACCTGCTTGATTCTATGATTCTATGATTTTATGAACTTTGTTGAGTAAATGTTAAAATTAAGTGGTTTGGCATTTCTGTAATATAAATACCTTGATTCAGGCAAAATTTAATTGCAAATTCAATTCCAACTTGGAAAGGGAAATGAAAGCCCTCATTTCATCTAATATGATCAAGCTTGGCAAAGTGCCATTCTGATTGGCTAATCTAAGTCCAAAGGCCCATTAGTCTCAGACTGGTATTGACAAAAGAGATGAGCAGGTAGCACGATGTGCTGCTGCCTCATTGCATCCTGAAACTGCCTGTAACCTGCACTGCCTTGCATTTACCTGGAACAGGCTCCAAATGCTTGCGTGCGATCAGCCTGCATATCCAGTGTGACCTTGTGCCAAGACTGCATGTTGCATTGCATCTTGCCTGCCCCTCTGCAAGACTTCTGCTGAATTGGGAATCAAGAGGAACCAGGTCAAAGACCATAGCTTCCTGAGAAAAGAGCCCGGGAAACTCCAAAGCTTCTAACGGCTTTGAGGCCACCGACAGAAACCCCTCCATGTGCTTTGGGTGCTGTCTGATATTTTGTGAACAAATACTTAAAGCCTCTTCTAATTCACTGATTGCCTTCTGCCATAAGCAGAAAGATGCTTCCTGTGTCCTCTAGTGGATAAGCAGTGTAATTAACCACAAGAATCTTCTCTTCCAGTATGTATGTGTTTGCTACTTTAAGAAAGTAAGTGCTCTAGTTTTGCCTGTTCCCTGCATGTATAAGTTTCCAAACCATGCATTTTTGAACCTTGTGAACAAGTTTTCTGACAAGTTTTAGTGTTAATAAACAGTTTTCATAGTTCTTAACAATTTTCAACTTGATATAAAAATTAATTGTGATGGTTTGGGTGTCCCCCGCCCCCCCCCCACTTTTAGAAATCACCCAGACTAGACTCAGTTGGCTCTGGAAATTTGAATGAAGCTTATATTTACAGCTGGCACAATTTACAAGCAGATATTTACAGTATATACAGTTAGATACAGAAATATACAAGGTAAAAAAGGTAATACAAACACAATTCCCCTCCCAGAAACCTGAGTCCCCAGGAGGGGCTCTCAACCACCCTCACCTTCCCCTACCCCTCTCAACCTTACCCCAGTCCCAAGGAAGAATGGAGGTTCAGCCAAGAGGGTTAAAAAGCAAGGTGAAGCAGCCAAGCAAAGGAGGGTGAGGTTAGAAAGCAAGATGGAGTCCAGCCAGCAGCCTCAGCTTCTCCCTAGCAGGCAAAGCTCCCCAGCAAAGACAAGAAGCAAGTGCAGTAATCTTTGTTTTGCCTTTCTTCTTTACACATCCCAGCAAGACTGTGAGGGAAGTAGACCTCACCATTGTTTTCCTTTTACAGCATATCATCTAGTTCTTCTCACCAAAACATGCTAGCTAGGCTCAAACTAGCACATTAATACAGATTATTAATTTTGCATAATCTGTCACAAACAGCTTTTGTCAAATTTCTTTTTCAAACTTGGATGAAGCTCCTAGTTATATGAAAATTATTCTTATTGTTAGGTTTAAGATTAATGACTCTTTTCAGATCTAGACATCAAGATACTCCTTTGTTAAAAACCTCAAGAATTCACAATCTGTGGAGTGTATAAGTTTTGTGAAGATATTCATCACCAGAGGTTGTGCTGTTTACTTTTTCCTCTAAAATAGTTTTGTAAGTGCATCTGGATACATTTTTTTAACAACATCTGTTTTCCAGTTTTATTGTCTTTCATTTGAATCAGACTAACATGTATCTATATAAATAGGTATGTCTTTATGTATTATGCATAAGCCTTACAGAACTATACATAATGCATAAGAACAAGCAGACCAAGTTCCATTCAGCCCTTACTACAGAAAAATATAAACCATTTTGTTAAAGTTTTGATGATGTTTCTTTCACACGGGAATAAGACACAACTTTGTAGGGAATTTTACATAATGTTACCTCACTGAAGCTTTGGGGCAATTCTGCAACTGTTCCTCTGAAGATATGTAAATTTTAATTCTGTTTCCATAAGAGACAGAAATGGATATCAAGGGATTCATCCCTTGTTACATACTGTCTGAGAATCTACATCCTCATTTTGTCATATATCATGGATTAAGATTACAAGAAGACAAAGTGCTTTATTGCTCAGAATCATAGAATCAACCAGGTTGGAAGAAACCCCCAAGATCATCCAGTCCAACCTATCACCCAGCCCTAGCCAGTCATCTAGACCATGGCACTAAGTGCCTCATCCAGTCTTTTCTTGAACACCTCCAGGGATGGTGATTCCACCACCTCCCTGGGCAGCCCATTCCAATGGCAAATTGAAGAACTCCCTCCTAACATCCAGCGTAGACCTCCCCCAGCACAGCTTGAGACTGTGTCCCCTTGTTCCATTGCTGGTTGTCTGGGAGAAGAGACCAACCCCCACCTGGCTACAACCTCCATTCTCTCTCTGCTCAGAACCTGTGTACCTCTGTAAGAAGAGAAAACAAGTTAGCTGAGGATATTAAGTTTTATTTTACTTTTAAAAGTTTGTGGTGGTGGTGGGTAAGTAGTTAAATTTCTAGCTGCCTTCAGTGTTTTTGAAAAACAAATAACTCATGTGTGGAAGCCTGAGTGGGATAAATAATGAACAATGACATATGAAACAGTTGCATTGCTATTTTATGTTGCCATCATCTTAATTCTCAATACCATTCATCAGTTTCATTAACTGAGTATATGAAAGAAGTGGTAATAAAATGCAGGACAGCTCTGTATTACAGAGTGATGGAGCCTGTAAAGTATTATGGTTTAGTATTCAAAAGTTAACAAAAAGTGACAATGGAATGTGCAGCATGAGAGATATGTGACTAAAAACTATAAACTAGGGATGGCCACGTAAATTGTCCAGCCACTTAAGTGCAGAAATCAGATAGAAATAACTGGAGCAACACAGCAACGTGCACTGAGAAAGCGGTCATTTGTTAAGATTATGCCTCCATCAATACCACTAGATGTTTTATTTGTGTATGTATATGCAGTTGCTTTATGAAAGAAATACGTATACATAGGCACACACACAAATGCTAAATCAAAATTCATAGTTCAAGACTTGTGCAGGCTTCAGATCATGCTGTGAAGTTGATATCGTAAATCATGATATCAGTGTGGATTTTCCACTAAATGAAAAGGAGATTCATCTAGATAAAATATCACTCTAAGCAGAATCCAAGGAAAAGCAGGCTTGTGGCCCGCATTGTAGACCATCTAAAATGCACTCAGATCACTCTTTAGCAATCAATATCTATATCACTGGGGGCTGATGTGGCTGGGTTGGAGGGCAGAAGGGCTCTGCAGTGGGACCTTAACCGCCTGGACAGATGGGCAGAGTCCAATGGGATGGCATTCAATGGCTCCAAGTGCCGAGTGCTGCACTTTGGCCACAACAACCCCATGCAGAGATACAGGCTGGGGTCGGAGTGGCTGG
>WAAF01004825.1:342018-382110 GCA_013400475.1 Tricholaema leucomelas | reverse complement strand
GCCTTGAGCTCTGTGGTGAAGGGTTGGACTTGATGATCTGTGAGGTCTCTTCCAACCCTGGTGATACTGTGATACTATGTAATACTGTGATATATATCTCTATCACTCAAATCAATACCCTTTACTGTATTTGGGGATTTGGGATCTGTCTTAGCTATTTGTATGTATGTTCAGTGCAATAATAGGAAACAAATGGAACACGGTAATTTAAGGGACACTGCAAGGATATGTAAAATATACAGTTTTATGCAACTTGAAACTTTATTATTTCAATCACTTTCATTATTGACTGTAATGGGAATAAATATAAACACATCTCTGACAGCAAGTTGCAATCCAAATTAGCCAGTCTTAGGCTAGAATGACTCCGTTCATGATGAATTCAAGATGAAATTTTACACAGGTTGAAAGTAGTCAAACATACAAAGGAGGAATGTACAATGATGCTTTCAAAAGACAACAAAATGTACAAGAAGTGTTTTCCTTGAAGTCTATCCTTTGTTTTTTTGTTTTTGGTTGTTCTTCTTTTTTAAACTACCTTTTGGTTTTATCTAATCTATATTGCATAATTTTTTATGGTTTGATTTTCCAAAAAATAGAATTTTGAATTTTTTACCTCTGTTGAAATGTACGAATTAGTTGATATAGATAAGAAAAAGAATGATGATAAAGTCAAATAGATTAAAATAACATCGTCTGCCATCCAAACATTTGGCAGTGGACTAAAAAGGCTGTTTGTCTACATTTGACCATTTACCACAAAATGCTTGTGTGCCTTTCGCCTGGCACATGAAGTTTGATGGTATTTTGTCTGTCTGGTTTCCTGATTTTTGTCACCAATATTTTAGATTCAAATTCAAAGTCCATCTTGTCTGCCATTTTAAGTGTATCTGGAAACACCAGAGAAAATGCCTAAAGAATTTCTATTTGTATTTTGATATATTAAAAAAGAAAGAAAACTCTGTTATGCTTTCCTTATCAATGAGAAAAAAGGGGCTGTGATTTTTTTTTTCCTTTCTCTACATCATGCCAAACAATGTCTAGTATTTAATATAAATTTCCTTCCTCATATTACCATCATGGTAAATAGATCTCAGAATTGAGTTTGCAGAGAGATAAGTAGATGGGGATGTCCTCAATTTCTTCCTCTATGAAGTGGGATCATCCTTGTCATATTTTCTCTTTTTCTGAGCTGTTGAGCTTCTGGATTTCATGCAATCACCTGAGCTACTTAGGGAACTTTAATTTCCAAGACCTGGGCAGCCTGCCTACTTTTTCACACACTTAATAAAACCAGACAGAAAGAATTATAGATTTAAAAGGGGAAAAAAAAAATTTAAAAAAAAAAAAATAAGAGAGAGAGAGAGCTCATGGAAAAAGTAACAGAAGGTTGTTATACTAAAGAAGGTCCACATTTGTTTCCAATATGAGCCTTGAATCTAGCATGGAAAATTAAAACAGTATTTTTCTGAAGGCTGTAGGAACATGAAAGTTAATGGAAATTGTGATTCAGGATTGTAGAGAATACTCAGTAATTTCTAGCAACTGCTTCTCTTTATCTATTTTCACTTTCTCAACTGCCTTAACATGGTTTGATTTTATTATTTTATTTCATTTTTAACTACAAGTTTTTTTCATCCCATTTTGACAGTGAATGCCAATTCGATTTTAGAAATTACCCCAATTTAAAAGTTGTCCAAAGAGGCGGAGTAATCGCTAATGACAAGAGAAAACCAGCAAATTACTGCTTTAGCTCAGGAAGAAACAGAGCTCTGAAATACGTTTTCCAAGGCATTTGTGATTGGCTTATTTTATTTTCACTGAGATTTACATGAATAAGGCAGAATATCATGTGCATTTAACTACACACCATATGCAAAGAAGCAGTCAGACTCATCCCTGTCAAAAATTATGATACAACAACTTTCATTAGTTCATTACTTAAGCAGTGACTTTTGCTTTCTGTTGTAGTTCTCACCCTCTCTGCAATAATGTACATCAGAACGACTGATGTCTTGCTCATTATTTTGATGCTACATCCTTGCAGTTTGCAAACAACTCCCCTTTGCCCACAACCAGAACAAGAGGACACAGCCTCAAGCTACGCCAGGAGAAATTTAGGCTTGAGGTGAGGAGAAAGTTCTTCACTGAGAGAGTCATTGGCTACTGGAATGGGCTGCCCAGGGAGCTGGTGGAGTCGCCGTCCCTGGAGCTGTTCAAGGCAAGGTTGGACGTGGCACTTGGTGCCATGGTCTAGCCTTGAGCTCTGTGGTAAAGGGTTGGACTTGATGATCTATGAGGTCTGTTCCAACCTTGGTGATACTGTGATACTGTGAAGTTTGGCATTTTTTCCTCAAGACTTCCCTGGAAATACCTTAGTTATTTTGAATACCCACGACGAGCAGTAAAAGCAACATCTAAACCTCAAATGGCATGAGAAATTAGACTTATTGATAAGGATTTCTTTAGCAAGCAAGTTGGCTAGACAACAACCTAACATCTTATGTCCAAGGAAGCCCACTCCAAATACCATGGAACAAATAGAAATTTAGGTTGTTTAACTGCATGTGACAACTTGAAAATTAGCTTTTGGATATTTTAAAATGTTGTTCTCAACTCACTACAGTACACAGTTGTTGCATTTGTTATTTATTTGTATCACTAAAAATTAAATTTCAAGGTGATTATTCCTACTTCTGCTTCACACTGTTTACTAGCAAAATTCTTTCAGACTTCTTGTCACGTTCTCGATCTTGAGCTCTGAGTAGATACATTCATTTCTACTGGAAGGATAAATCTTCAACACAGAGAAAAGGACTCCTATTGTTCCTGGAATCTCCCATTTCTTCAATCTTTGTTCAGAGAAATGAGACGTATTAGTCTGTCCTAATGGAATCACTTGGGTCGTTGTGGTATATACATATCAATTTACCATGAAATATCAAGAATTAACACACAAAAAAAGTCATTGAACTGCTGAACTGTAGACTATCATCACAGAGTTCTTACCAACCTGCAAAATTATTTGCCTGGAAAGGCAAAAGAATGCTCCTCCACATTAATGGTGATTTGACTATGCATGGAATCTAAAAACAGAGAGAAAATACCTTTAGAATGCTGATACAGCTGGATAAAGTTCAAAATGTTTCTGATGAAAGATTCTTTCAGCAAGATACTGGTCATTAAAGCTTGACAACATGAGCATATGGTTGTAAGTCTGCTTTTACAGGTAAAAAACCTTTTTTAAATACACATTTTCACTGATAGTCACAAAGAACAGTTCAGGTAACTCCATATTTGAGCAAGACAGAATGCAATTCCTTCCTGTCATAAAACAGAATTGGAAATTTGCTTGCTACAGTATTAGTTAATTGCAACAGCTTAGTAGACTATTTTTACTATTTTATTATTTTTTATTCCTTAATCCTCTAATAACATACAATGATTTGTCAGACATATTTTGAGACGTATTTTCTATTTAAACTGTTTTGAAGACTGGTTTGTAAGAATAACTGTATCTTGTCTGCAAGAAGTTTACTCTTCAACATATGACATTTATTGATGCATTTTCATTTTTTATGTCTCATGTCTGGACATTCATCCATTTCTCATATAAGTACATAGATTTTTGCTATCTTTATTCCCCTATGAATTGCTTCTGCCAGGACAATATTCAGCATTTCTCCCACTCTTTAATCAGACACAGGTGTTTTGCATATATGAAACATTTATTGAGCTTCAGAGCTAACTCAAACTTTTGCATCTAATAACTTGTTTCTTCCTTTAGATATCCAAGAAACAGAGAAAGTGCATTCATGGTGAAAGATGGTACACTTGTTTAGAGGTAGCAAAACTGTGTAATCACATACATGTTGGCAGGTCTTCAGAGATTTTTGTGGTATACTCTATCATACAGCATAGGTCTAATTATTTAAGTATTGCCCCATGGTAGTAAAGTGGGTAAGTTCTTCAGATCCTCTAATGAACAGCAATTTTGAGTTTATAGCTACCTGTCTGCTCATTCTCAGCAGCTTACGTAAAACTTGCTTGACTTTTCTTAGGAGTTACTGGCCCCTGGTCAATCCAGCTTTGTGGTCTAGGTGAACAAGAGGGTGAGCAAAAGCTTTGGAGAAATGTTTCGATCTGTACCACATGGAAAGACTTACACCACCTGTATATAGGTTCTTCAAAGGGGTACCTATCTCATATGGCTAGATCAAGGTACAGAAAACTCAAATAGATAGACTGTTCCTTCCTTTTTTTAAAAGGCCCTAATTCTCAACTTCTGGAATATATTATTGTCTACATTTAGCCCATATCTAGGATTAAACTACAGATGTTGCTCTATTGCTCATTGACTCCTTCCTAGCCAAGAGGGAGGATCAGGAAAAGGGGAGAAGACTCCTGAGATGAAACGAAAACAGATATAACAAGCATATAAATCATGATGTGTACAATCAGGAGTGTTGATATGAGATGCATTTTCTGCAAATAAATTACAATGTGCACTGAATTTATGCTTTTTTTCTAGGGAAACTTATTCACTAGTATATTCATGGGAAATGAATGGGGGGAAAGCACATAATCACAGTAAAAGTTAATTTGTTTTAAACATAGAGTATGAATTTTGTGTAGCCAGTATTAGTTAACCTTCCCCTACAGGCTTTACATGTTAGAAAAGTTGGTAGAACTTATCTTTAAATCAATAGTGGTTAATGAGAAAGAGAACTTTCTCTTGTATCATTAAACTAAATGGCAATCTTCCCTTTGTTTGTAGCAGGCACAGAACCATGTTCATGATATTTTGCTTTTAACAACATTTTTTTCCACAGGATCTTACAAGTGCCAGACAATCTCCCAGTCTGTGCAGTAGCAGTTTTATTCTCTAGGGAAAAAAGAATAAAAATCAACACCCCTCCTAGCTCAGTAGGAGTCAGTGATTCGAATCATTAATTGAATATTGAGTAATTACGTGAGAAGAGATCTCATAGGAGCATTACATTTGAAATGGAAAATAGTTTTTTAAAAAATTAAAAATGGGTACTTTCCAAGATAGGAGATGTTAGCATAGGAGTAGGGATGAAAAGAATTCTGGAAGCATGACACCTATCACTGACATCCCAAATGTCTTCCCATTTAAAGGCTCTAGTCGCTGCCTTTTCAGAGATGTCAGGATAGTTTTCCAGCCCCCTTCGTATCTGTTTATGTCTGATAGTGTTTACCAAAATGAGAAGTGAACAAAATACGTCAGGGGGACCCTAAGGATTTAGTTCTTGCAGAAATTTCCTGAGCATAGCTGGTATATTTTAATGGTTTAAGATCCTTGACATAATTCTACAGCTGACCTCCTTTCATGGAAAAAAAGAAAAAGTCTTGTCTCGAGATGCCTTTATTAATACTTCTTGCTGCAGACATCAGAGAAGAGAATAATCTGGTGTGTTCACTGCAGGGATTCAACTGCTCTCACTCTCACTATCATCAGTGCCTCTTAAGTATTTCCCTCTTTATCAAACCAGCACTGTAGCTTGTTTCAGCAGATGTAGTTGACTCCATACTGTGCACTGAATACATTTTCCCTTTGGTAAATGCACAGTAGCCATCACGCTGAGGGTGCTACAGGTAGAAATAACTCTCGGCCGTGTAAGCTTGTCCAAGAATCTAAGGCAGCTGATTGCTGTCACGTCTAGAGTACATTACTACAGTTGATTCATTATGGAGTATGTGTGAATCTTCGCCTTTTGACTTGTACTTTCACTTCAGACTTCACTATATCCATGTGAATAACTCACCTTCAGATAACCTACACTCTTTGAAAAGAACTGCTCCTTGAAAATAAGACCGTGGATATCCCACAGCTACTGATAAGGTACATAAAAATAGAAACAGAAAACATCAAAGGGAAGGGTACATGTTGATAGAAGCAAATATGACAGCAACATATCAAACAGAGAGTGTTAAGAAAGAGATAGGCATTATATGGTCTTAGAGACAGGGAAGTAAATAGTGGAGTGTTGTGAGATCCTGTACACACATAAAATTCAAATTGTTGCTTAGGTTCAAGGGGTTTTTTAGATCTGTTTGTTTTTTTAAACAGAACTATGTCATAAATATGAAAATGTGGTCAATAACACTATGAATAGATTCCTGTAATACCTGATAAAACCTTTTAAAATATTAATCATTTCCATGTCAACTTAACACATATTATGAAAATAGTATCATCTCTCCTAAAGAGAGTGAAAAAGTGAGGCACAAACAGGTCAACTGGCATGTTGAAATAAAAGTGCTTGTTGGCTGTTTAGATGCAAGGGTAAACTCATGTCCTTTGTCTAATTGGTCCAAGAGTGAGTTGTAAAGGTGTGTGGTCTACAGACATACTTGCACATAGTCTCTTTGAAAAAAAATATGGAAAAAATTGCATGCAACATAATGCAAACTCACACAGATTGGTGGCTTGTTCTGCTTTGTGTCAAAGCATAGTTCACATGCTCAACTTTTTTCTCTCTTATAGCTACTGCATCCAGCTTTAATCACACTTACAAAACAAAGCAAAACCCCCACCAAAACACAGGGGGGAAAAAATTACAAGTTGTGAAAAGGTGGAAACTATCTATGTTTCACCTCTTTCACAGGACTTAAGCATTTCGACCTTATCTATGAAACAGAAAACACTGACAGTGATCCATAAGGCAGGTGTATTCTACACTGTTTACTCTGTCCTCGTGTTTGATTTACATACATGTACACATAGTCTCATCACATTAGGTAATGTGAAAGGGACTTGGACATGTGGTACCAGGCTCTGCAGACCCCACTAGCAGAGGGAGGTGACCCAAAAAGCAGGGAGGAAGAGGTCCAGGTGCCTGTTAGAAGAGCTGAGGAGGGATGGAGAGAGATCACTCCCCAGCAAAGCAGGAAAGGCAGGCCAGTCCCCTCCCAATCCCCTAGGCTTCCCAGTTGTCCACATGCAACAGGTACAGTGCTCTTGAAATAGAGGGCCAGACAAACAAGGATGGAGATGAATCCATGCACTCAGCTACCCAGGACTTACCAGCCAGTCCTGAGATTGAGGACTAGTGCAAAAAAAGAAAGAAAGAAAGGTGATAGCAGTAAGGGATTTACTTCTCAGGGGAACCAAGGGCCTTATTTGCAAGCCTGATCCTGGACAGGAAGACTCAGAAAGTGGTGGTCAATGGAGTTAAATCCAACTGGCAACTGGCTACTAGTAGTGTTCCTCAGGAATATATGTTGAGACCACTTTTTTTTAACATCTTTTTTGATGACCTTGATTCAGGCATAGAGAGTGTCATCAGTAAGTTTGCAGATGACATCAAGTTAGGTGGCAGTGTTGATTTGAAGGAGAGTAGAGGAGCTCTTCAGAGGGACTTGGATAGGCTTGAACAATGGGCCAACATTAATGGGATGAGTCTCAACAAGGCCAAATGCCAGGTCCTGCACTTGGGTCACAACAACTAGAAACAACGCTACAGGCTTGGGGCAGTGTGGCTGGAGAGCTGCCTGGCAGAAAGAAATCTGGGGGTTGTAATAGACAGGCAGCTGAATATGAGCCAGCAGTGTGTCCAAGTGGCCAAGAAGGCCAATGGCATCCTGGCTTGTATTAAAAATGCTGTGGCCAGCATAAATAGGAAGGTGATTGTCTCCTTGTACTCGGCTTTGGGGAGGCCATGCCTCGAGTACTGTGTTCAGTTTTGGGCACCACAATACAAGAGAGATGTAGAGATGCTGCAGTGGGTCCAGAGGAGGGCAGCAAAGCTGGTGAAGAACCTAGAGAATAAATATTAAGAGGAGCGACTGAGTGAGCTGGGGATGGTTAGTTTGAAAAGAGGAGGCTAAGGGAAGACCTCATTGCTGTCTACAACTACCTGAAGGGACATTGTAGAGAGGCTGTTGCTGGTCTCTTCTCACAGGTAATTAGTGATAGAGAAAGAGGGAATGGCCTCAATCTGAGACTGAGTAGGTTTAGATTAGATATTAGGAAAAAGTTTTTTACAGAGAGAATGGTCAGGCACTGGAAAGAGCTGCCCAGGGAGGTGTTTGAATCACTGACCCTGGATGTGTTTAAGGGTCGTTCGGATGTCGCGCTTAGGGATATGATTCAAAGTGAATCTTGTAGAGTAGGGTTATAGGTTGGACTTGGTGATCCTGAGGGTCTTTTCCAGCCTGGGTGTTTCTGTGATTCTGTAACATACTGAAGTTGCAGGCTGTCACTTTTTCTAACATATTCTGTCCATGTCTGATCCCCAGAGTGAATGCCTTTCAAACAGTGTTTCCTAGCAAAGGACACAGCAGAAATAAAGCCATTAAGTTAGAGACCTTTTCCCACCTTCTCAGATGTTGCAGGAATGATGGACCAACTCCTCAGCACTCCAGTTGTCAGCTTGATGTAAGAGCTCCTCCTGCAGATCACTCCCATCATCTAGTGACAAGGAGTCTTAAGTTGCAAAGTGCTTCATCAAGCACTCACTGCTTCAGCAGTGAGTCAAGCTAAAGAGTTCAAAGACAAGAGAGTGACATATGGAGATTACTTGAAAAGGGCATCAATATGTAGGCAGAATATGGAAGAAACGTTTGTAACACATTGAAGAAATATGTTTTACACCAGTGTCTGTGTATTAAATTTCCTGCATGTGTGGAATTCTTGAAGCATTCCTTGTTAAAAAATAAAAATAAAAATAAAAAAAAGGAGAAGAAAGAAGGAAAGAAAGGGCACATCACTGAAAAGGATTTATTGCTTTGGGAGACTCAGTGGCTCTTTCTTTGGGGGCAAAATTCAGACAAACTGGGGTGGAGGGAGTAAAAAGTATCACTAATAGGAAATTAGACTAAGAGAGTACCAAGATATAAACAACATAGAAGCATCACAGTCTCCCTATGACTTAGCATATATATTGTTGTCCCCTGTGCCATATTAAAATAAGAATTAGCACTGCAATATCTTTGTATTACTGACCTGTCATAGCAGCCATAGCACCTTAGTCATTCTTCTTTTCAAAGGCTTGATCTTGTGTCATCCTCTGAAAACAGATCACTCCTGAGGACTGACATGGGAATTTCATCTGGTTTCCTGCTCAGTAGTCTAAATAGCCCTGTGCAGTTCTGTGATGACCACTTTGTTAATGCACTTTAGCAGCCACACACCACTTCAACTCTATTCTGTTTCTTAGGCTTGACAATGAATAATCACATGAACCACCAAAATTGGTGTTAAAATAATACCAGTTCACCTTTTGCCTTCTCAATGGCTTTAAAGAGATCTGTTGTCAGTGCAATATAGCAACCATATTAAGAAGTCAGACACCATATTTTTCTTTAAAATGACAATACTTAAGCCAAAAACTATTGTTGTCATCGCTTTCAGACTGAATGTGAATTCAAGCAGGTATTTCCTTCTGGTTTTCTCTTTCAAGAGGAAAATTTCTTGGAAGCACACTGTTGATGATAAGCTTTTGAGAGTAAGCCAATGGTCGCAATGCCAAGAACCATTCTGAGGTACTTTAATGGTGGATTATGCATGGAAGGAAAACAAAGATTATGACCTTACATATTTAGTGGATACTTCAATTCATATCTTGGTAAATGTATGCTATCATTGTTTAGAAGGTTGTCCAAGCCCTCTCCAAAGAATTGAGGTACTATTGGTTATATATGATGCTATAAATTGAAGATGATCCTATGAATACTTGCTCTTTGAAGAAATTAAAAGTTTACCACTTTTGTGTTACCTTTTACATCTTCACTTTTTCAGCAGTTTGAAAGCTGAATGACATAATCATTGCCTAATGAGTCTACATTTAGAGCAAGCAGCTGATAGAGTAGTAGAAAAGTTGTAAAGCTGCAGTTCAAAATATAACCTCAAATGTTTAAACAAATGAATAAATAAAGTATCCAGCTGAATGTCAGCAGCCTAAAGCCTTGGCAAAATAATAATAAAATGATCATCTAAAGAGATGCATGGGTAATAGTTATATAAATCTTTGTATTGTTTCTCTCCCTGTGTCTGGCTGAATCAGAATCCTCCTTCGTTCTTTTGCTTCTTCACTTGTATGTGGCATTGAATTTGCTCCCTGTGCACAGGCCTGAGGGACCCCTGCTCCAAAAGCAGGATTAAGCAAAATGAAAGTAGGAAAGATTCCTGGCTCTCTTCACTGTATTGCTAGTATTACTTGGCTATTGCAAGTGGTTTTCTAAAGACCTTGAAGGATACAGCAGTAATGTTTCCTATTATTCTGTCTTCATGACTATATGCTGGCATGTTGTGTATTTAAATTAGGCGTCTTCAAAGATGATACCTCTTTCTAAACATCAGTCCCAATTAATCTACCTAACATTAATAGTATCTATTTAGATTACAACATAAATGGATTGATAATTTTATCACTGAACACAAAAGTGAGTTTAGCCATGCTGCAGCACAGCTATTGTGTCTGCAGTCACAATTTCAGAAGTGCCCACTGCTGCTAACTGAACTGCCAAAGAGCTTTGATTTGCCGTAGTCCATGGTGATAGTCCAGGAACAGACACTACCACAGTATGCTAACACACATACACTCACAGCAGAGTTAAATTAAATTATACCTATAATTTATAAAATAAATTTCCAAAGTGAATCAGAGCTCACTAAAGTTTTCTGTGTCAAAGTGAGACCTGGTCTGTTCAGTTGCTGCAGCATAGCTCTTTGCGAACAATTAAAGGAAACTCCAGGAAGCCTGTGCCCTGATCCCCAAAGCAAAGCAGTTTCAGGAGACAAAATTTAGCACAAAAACTTTCCTGTGACTCTCCATCCCTTGAAATGATGCCACCACTGAATGCCTGCCAAGTTGTTAGTGAAACTGGTGTGTAACAGACGTAATATGCATTGGAAACATGTGAATTATATCAGTCAATCTGGTTCTGGTTGGGCTTTTGTCCAGAAAGGATATCTGTTTTGATTCCCTATATCAGAACACAATAGACTGGAAAATATTTTATGGGAAGATGAAGTGAGTAAGTCTCTGGATCTAAAATTCACAACTGTCCAGCAACTTCTCTTGGGCACTGAACAGAAACTCTTAGAAGTGTGGAAACAGCTTGGATTCAGTTGTTCACTGAGATGGGGAGTAGGTTCCCTTATCGTTTCTTTAGCCAATGGCAATACAGAATGTCTCTGTGAAAAAGTGGTCTAGGTGGTGCTTTTCACATGTTTTACAGTTCAGTTAAAAATGTAAAATCTAAATACTTTGGTAAAGTTTGTTCCCTTCTCTCTTTCAAATCAAGAAATTCTATCTGATATTTTCTTTGTCCATGATGGCAAAATAGTACTTAGCATCATCACCAGATTCAACTCAACCCATGACACTTTTTCAACTAAATCTTTGGGGATTTTGAATATATGACCCTAAATATTCTTATTAAAAGTGACTAAACTCTATTCTGTAGAAAAAGGAAATGTGCTTCAGAAAATTTAACAAAGTTGATCATAGTCTCAGTTATACACAGTGAGATAGCTCTGGCATGTAATTTCAAATGCACCAGAAAAACTTTAACCCTTTAATTAAGGTAGATGGGCTCTCGTGGGTTGTGCAAGCTAGTCCTGGTTGCCCAGGAAGCTGTCAAGGGGTGAGTCATCTTCAAGTACAGAGTCATGAAGCTGCTGTAGAATAAAGTGGTTACACATTTAAACTATATATGTTATGAATTTAAGGAATATACACTGTCAGGAAGCAACAAAAATGCTTTTCTAAAATGTTTTTGGTTTTTGTTATTATTTCCTCTGTGAAAAAGATACTTCCAGCATGACCTTATAATCACTATATTCACCTTTAAGATGAAGGTGACTTTAAAGATGTAAATCTTCACATAGTAGCTCTAAAACCATCACTCTGACAGCTGAGATATTCTTGTGCTGGAAGTTACTGCATTTAGAGCTGTACTCAAAAAAATGTCCCTACATGCTGCTGTTCTGTAGATTAGTGAATCACTTTATTTTTCCATACAGCTCGCTCTTTCTGCTAGTACTGTTTACTTTTCCAGGATGCAGCTATATCTGCACTTATTTAAATGCCACTCCTAAGCTGCCATCAAACTCACGCAGTAAGTCTTTCCCTGGAAAGCATTAAAGTGCCACAGCAATTCCATCTTTACCCAGGCTGTCCTGAATTGGGTGTCCATGTGACTGGCAGCACCCTACAAGGACCAGAATACAACTGACTTATCTTAAAAATCAAAGCCTTAAAGTATGTTTATAAGAAAATGAGAATATTCTTGGCAGCTAAGTCTGTGGAAATGTAATCCCACTATTCTAGACAGACATAGAGTGGAGATTCAGTCCAAACCACTAGATCAGAGGTGCGCATTAGACATGTGCTATGTACCCTATGCAGTAGTTACAAAATGCAGCTCCTGCTTTGAGCTTACTCAGACAAAAGCACTCCAGAGGCCATTAAAAACTTGTAGCACATGTTAACTCCTACATCCAACACAGTATTTCTGGATCAGAATATGGCATCATTAGCTTTTTCCTCGTCTTGTCTCTTTCTGAACTCCCCAGTTGCAGCACTCACAAGAAATCAGTTAATGAGTGGCTCTCACCCTAAAACAATTTTGCTATATGAAATAATGTTCAAGCTAAATAACAGCTATGCCTTTGTACAGATGCTGTATTCTGAAAGAAACAGAGCCATTAAATAATGTACCCTAAAATGAAAACTAGGTTAGGAAGTATATTTTCTATATTGTTCCTTTTGTGTAGCCGCTTTTCTTTTTATGTGAATGAATGAAATATATTTTTATTCTATGTATGTGAACATATGTATATTTATTTATCTGTCTATTAGAGTTCTCTTATGTGTGCCTGGCTGTCTACTGGATGTTATAAAATCCCACCTCTCCTTGGAGGGAGAGCTGACTGCAGGGTGAGTGTGCAGAGACTGGCAATGTTTTATAAAAGCCAGCAAACGTAGGTGTAATAGCGATAGATGTGTCAACATCCAAAGTTTTATGGCCAGATAGTTGATTTTTTTTTAATGACCTGGACATACTTAGCACTATTAAAATAGATCCTCCAATGATTATTAACAGATGGGTTGTATTTATACGTATTTATTTACCTAGTGTTATAGAAGTGAGTGACACGTTATGAACGAACCACTGTAAAATAAGCTATATTAAACACCTAAAAACCCTAAAACCAAACAAACAAAAAGGACAGGAAAAAATCCATCTTACATGAAAACTTCTTCTATAAAATAAAATATTTCTTCCAGTTGTTTTCATTCACATCATAGCTGCATTCCCTCTTCCACAATAGTCTTTAGTGGGACTGAACGAGTGACATCATTGTCTTATTATGGACTCTAGTTCTGGGCTGAAGTTCATTGTCCTGTCAACAGCAAATGGTCACATTTGCAGAACAAGGACATGTCAGGACACCTGGGACACATTTGTGTATACAGCCTTTTCCTGCTGTCTATCTGCCTGCTGCTTAGACTCATTCCCAACCACATTCCACTTAAAGTCCACTGTGGAGAAGGACAAGAGAAAGGAGGGGAAGGACATGGCATTCAGGGGGAGAGGGAAAAGTCTTGGTAGGAGAATCCAATAACTGGAATTTATAAATTGGGAGGGGTATTAATTTATTCTGTGAAGAGTCTTCTTAGAATAGCAGGAGCAAATAGTAGTCAAAGAAAGACAGGAGGAACTGCTTAAGATGATTTTGGGAGCAAGCTAAATTTTACTTAGGATTCTTATTTAACTTTTTAATATTTTATATATTGTAAATATTTAACCTATTATTTGTCTTCGTACTGTTATCTCTTTGCATATGCATACATGTATGTATCCACATCTACACAGACCAGAAAACAGTTAAAATTGTGTTTCCAGTGTAAATCATGTACCTTCTCTCTCACAGGATCTAACTAAATAAGTTCAATTCAATCCCTCAGGGTAAAGTAGTGATACTGATTATTATCACTTGCTTTAGAATTATTTGTACATTGCATAGTTACTGCCCTGTACGTATGCAAAGGGTGTAACTTTATGTTTGACTTTTGTTTTGCATGAAATTTAAGAAATTTAGATTGTTCTCTCTTTAAGAGTATTGCCAGTGGCACCATCTCTTCAGAAACACACAGTACACCACCAGCTTCAAGATTCATAATACCAACTTGTCATTATTAATACCAATTCAGCATTAGTAATGCTTTCAGATTCTGGACCTTCCTTTAAATTACTCCATTCAAAACTTTCCTTTTACCATCTGACTCTACTAATTTAAGACAGCAAAAAAAGTGTTACATGCTATAGGGTGAAATATCACCAATAAGTCTATGTCAATTTAGCCTGGAAATAGAGAGGGCAGAAGAGGAAACAAAGACCTTGCATGTCAAGATCTGGCATAAATAATGTAGTGATGTTTAGAAATGGAGAACATTAGAGCAAATTTTTCAGTAATTCTTTTTATTCATTAATAAGCCACTCATGTAAAATCCATACCCTGCAGAGCAGGTGCTTAATTGACTGCAAACCATTACAACTCTGTTACTCATCAGCTGCCAGGAGGACACAGTAGGGAAAAACAACTTGTAAGTAAAGTTTTCACACCCCTGCCTTGTGGTGAACTCCTAAGCTGCTTTTGACATTCTAAATCCAGAATGTGTCTCTTCTCACAAACTCCCTGTCTGTATAGTGCTGGCATACACAGCATGCTACACTATGACAATTGTACCAAATAATTAGAAACAAATTTAGCCCTGGTATGCACACAGTCTCCAACAAAACCATTGCCTTTATTGAGAAAAATATCAAAGTAAGAAAGAAGTTCTGTGACACTTATATAAATGTGACTGTGTCACCACACAGCGTCAATAACAGATCTCCAGCTCTTCTTGTTTGTATTCACATTGGCTTACTCTGGAAGTAGTTTAAGTGTGACGGCTGCATCAGAAGGTGAAAGAAACTGGAAAGGGATGGAGCAGCACTGATTACATAGATTATTTTAAAGGCATATTTTTATTGACAATGATATTTTGTAGATAGAGAACCATGTCTATTTTTATGTTAAGAAATATAAGAACAAGAGCATAGATGAAATCCTCTTAGAAGAGGAACCATTGTATTCACTGACATCAAACATTACACTGCTTCCTTCAGCTTTCCTCAGCTTAGCTACTGAGTTCCAGTTTCATGATACAGAAACAGACAATACATAGCACAAAAGAAAAACAATAATTAGCTTACTTCCATCTTAGGAATTTACTGGATATCTAAAATTATCTCTAGACCAGACTCGATGTAAAGACTAATGATAATTTGTATAGAAAGAGCAGTGGGCTGTGCCAGGACATTCCTCTGTGACTCAAAAAGGTCTCCAGAGACAGAGAGGATCACAGTGAAGATGTTCAGGAAATGTAGCAGCAGCAGAGTTTTCTGAAGATGTTTTGAAATTTCCTTCTTCTGTTTGTATAAGATATACCAAGATTAAGGCCAGTTGGATTGTGAAAATGCTAATCTCAAAGTGAATATGAATATGATTTATACATATGCATCAAAATCTCTATATATGTAATTTCTTAACAAATAAACACTGCCTTAGAAACTGTAGGATATTTTGGAACTGGCTTCACTTCAAGTTTGAGGAAGTTTTAGTAAGTTGGTTTTCAGTCTATCTACCTCACCCATCTCTTTAGATTAACCAATTATTGACAAAAATCCACAAATTTGACCAGACTTCAATAGAGGTGCAAGAACCTAAACTTAAAAAGGATCAAGGTTGATCCTTGTACTTACAGCGTGTCCTGTCTTATTAAAAACAACAAACAAGGATGACAGAGCTGCTAGTCAGCAGCCTTTCATAAACTTTGTGCTTCTGTATTCAGCTCACTTATGATGAAGGCAGAAAATCACAAATGATTATTTGTTGTGGGAACCCATTAAACTGGGATAACTCAATTGCTTGCAATCTCATTTTGTTGCCCTCATTTGTCACAGCATCTGCTGTATTCTGCTGGTTGGACACCATTCCTGTGAGTCAAGACATAATCTAAGAGGACTGAGATCTTTGAAAACTGAACGCAGGAGACCTCCATATGCTGAGCAATTCAAGACGTTCTAATTGAACTTAATGACATTGTAGGTCATCAGCTTAAGTCTTCAAAAGTACATAAAGAAAAATCATAAATAAAATAAATTTTAAAGTTATCTGAAACTTTATGTGTTGAATGAAGACATTCAGCTTTATTCAGAAGCAGTTACATCAAGGAAACTTGGCAGTAGAGAGAAGTAGTTGCTTCTTTTTAAAGTTATAAAGATATCCGTAAGAGGCTCTGGCATATGTAAGACTATTCTTAAGCCACGGTGAAAGCCAGAAATATTTCTACATTTTTCCATACACTGTTGTTTTTTCTCCTTACAGACTTCTTTCCCATAAAGATGTTGCCATGATATATATATCAGAATAGTACAATTCTACTATCTACCTGCTTATGCAGTACCTAAAAAAAAAAACCCAAGAAACCAACAAACTACATCCTTCTCAAAAAACAAATAAACAAACAAAAAACACCCACCCTGACAAAAAAGAGGCACAGATCATCCCAAAATTTAACAGGTACAACCACTATAGCTCAAAGGCCAGAAAAAGTATGGGTTTTTTTGTTGTTATTTTCTTTCCCCCCTGCCTTTTCTCTGTATCTTTTTATTTTGTGTAAAAATTAGGCTTATTTAAAATATGTAGTGGCTTCTTGAAATAGAAATATTTTCCTCAGATCAGGCTTTTTATTGATTCTCTGTTACATCTGAATGCTAGTTACAAGCTCAAAAAGTGAAATCACCAAAAACTGTTATGCAGAGGCAATGTCCGAAATAATCCAGGGTGAGGTCCAACCCGGCATCTAAGTACCTACAATACATTCATAGTGTAATTTAAAACCTTCAGTTCAGAAGGGTGAGCTAAAAAACTCCATGTACTCATTTAAATATCCGAGAATCTGGTATCTAAGTTTTCTTACTGTGTCACTACAGCCATCCAAACACAGCACCTTCTCAACTGAATTAAATATCTAAATGCACATCCCCCCAATTGCTCCATCAGGGATGCAAAACAGTGTGTCCTCGTGCTAATTCCATCCAGTGGTCTGGTTCAGTAGGTGTGCTCTGAGCTCACATCATGCATAATGACTGCATCAATTTCAGCACACTGCATAGCTCCCACAGTTACTTTAATTCAAAAATAGGTCAGGAGAAGGCGGCAAGTACTTTCATAGCAAGACTGTTATGCAAAAATGTGTGTTGTAATATCACCTCCTCCTCCTTCTCCTTCTTGCTGGCTATCTTCTGAAAGAGAAGCAGGAGACAGTTGTCTTTATGACTCTTCATATGACTTAGAGAAATGCAGCAAAGTGTTTTGATTGCAAACTTTAGTTACACAAAACCTAATTCGGGCTATGGAAAAGTGCCTAAATTCAGGAGAAAGACAAATTTTTAGATGCTTCCCTCTCTTTGACATTTTCAAATATGTAACTTAGACATCCACCGTCCAAACATATTGGCTCGTATGAATCATGTTGGAGTGTTATACTGAAAAGCTTAGATGTTCCACATGGCATTATGAATTCTGCTCCTTAGACTTGCATCTAATTTGAGTCACTGAGTCAGTGAGCAGCCCACCAGTACTTTTTTTTTTCTTTCTACTAATTTGGACCCTTAACCAGGTTTTTGAAAGTTCAAGTTCAAGTCTATCAAACCTTGCTCCATGCATCTATGAGTGTGATATTTATTCTAGGTATCTAAATGAAATTAGAAGTTAGTGTTGTCAAATGGATACCAACTAACTTGAAAAGTGAAGAAGCAGATTTCCCTTGAATTCCAAAGATCTTGAGGTCAGTACCAGAAACAAAAGCACATTGGTAGCCCCAGAAAAAAAAAAAATATTAAGCATATGATATGTAAAAATAGAAGATCAGTCCTCTTCTGCTCTAAAGTCTATGCACCCTTCTTGCCTCTACCAGATTCGGCAGGAACAAGGAAGCACAGGTACCTTGTTTTGTTAATTTTGTTCAGAAAGATAACTATGAACTTGACATCTCTGAGCAACATTTCTGTTTCACAAAGCCACCTGCAAACAAATCAAGGGATACAGTGACTACACAAATCAACAACAGACATTTGATTTGTACATACAATTCAGAAAAGAGCACTTACATGTAATAAGAATAAATCAAAATCCTTAGTTAATATCTTTTTTTTTCTGATGTTTAAGTCAGTGTTTGCCTTCTCTCACTTTCTTACAGCACTACGTTACAAGGGCTGTTACAGTCGAATGTTGACAGACACAGAGGTCCAGGTCTGCAATCTTGGGAATACTGTTTTAGAAACACAAGCAGATGCAGTGTTGGGGAGTTTTTTTGAACAGGATGATTTCAATTTAATCCATGAAGTTTCAATTCTTTTAGCTTTCTCTCTAGGACTTTCTCTGTGATTTATTTGTCAAATTATTACCACAGCCAGAATTACTGAGCTATGAAGGTATAAGACCATCTCACTCATTCTACATCCTACATAGCTCCCTTTCAACTACTATGTGTTATTTTTCCTCTTTAAGTCTTCTTCAGAAATGAGATATTCAAGTCCTCTGAATCAAAACCCTTGCTAAAGATTGGTTCGCAGCACCTACAGATCAGTTTTATTAGCCTCATGTTAGGGGTTTTGGAACAGAGAGGTGGGATAAATGGCCTTATAGCCACTGAGTGAGTTGGAAATTAAATCCAACATGAATTTTCCTGCTATGGCCATGATGTTATCCTTTCTTCCTTCCAAAGATGTCCCACTTTTCCAAGGTTTGTTCTTACAATGTTCAAAGGGATGTGCTTAGCTGCTTTATTTTTAATGAGAAGTCTTTGTAGTCAGTGAGTATTGACACATACCAAAACATTTGTCAGTGTTCATGCTGAAGGCTCATTGACACTATCAAAGATACAACAGGCATGCTGATCTGTATTTTAGTTTCATGTTTGTTTTTTCATTTCTAGATCTTTTTGTACCCCTGAAATCATTCTGTAAGACTCCCTGGACTTCTTTATTTAGACATATATGTGAGTGCACACATATCATGATAAACGAGGCCAGATATATTTTAATAACCTTCGATGTGGAAGACATGTGTGCACCAAGCTTACACGCAGTCAGTCATTGTGTATCTTGGCAAAGTAAGATCCATTTCTGAGGAAAGAGAAATATTTCCACCCTTAATAAGTCATTCTAAATTTCCTGTGATGTTATAAATAGTTGGGCAAACAGTCAGCTTTATTCTGCCTAATTTGATGGGGCGGACTTGTAGATCAGAAAAGTGCAGTCTTAACATAAGCTCTAGATTTGGACTTTGACCAAAATTCCCCCCTTACCTCTCCTAATGAGATAAAGTTTATCATAAAACATGCTTATGAAGGCAGATGAGATGAGGCCCAGGCTTCACATCTATTTCCTAGGAGCCAACTGCTCATAGTCAATCCTGCGTGTTGCATGCATGAGGTCACAGAGTCCTGGATTTGCTTTGGGGAGCTGGCAGCTGGGCTGACAGTCTTAGCTAATACACTTGTCATCTGGGAAAATAATAATAAAAAAAAAGTGCTGGCAAAATACAGCTTAAATTAGTCTGTGAGTAATTGGAAAAGGAAATATAAAGTCACACAGTTTTATATGCAAGTCAGGAAGGCAATGGGGTGATGCACTGAGCACTTGGGTTTCTTGCAAAGGTCAAGCACCCTCATGACAGGCTGAGATCTTTACCAAACTTTGGGAACATGCAGCAGCCTTCACAGAATTTTCAAGAGTTGCAAATGCAGACACACGAGGAGATTGCAGAGCTTATTTTTATGCATGAAAGAAGGTCAGCAGAAAGGACTTGTTCCTTTCATAATTGTAAGAGTGACAAGAAGAATTTGTGATCTGTTAAAACCTAAGAAAAGGTGAGGGTTTTTTTTACGTTTGAGCCACGAAGATGATCAGAGGGCTGGAGCAGCTCTGCTATGAGGTCAGGCTGAGTGAGTTGGAGCTCTTCAGCCTGGAGAAGAGAAGGCTTCGAGGAGACCTTATAGTGGCTTTCCAGTATCTGAAGGGAGCCTCCAGGAAGGCTGGGGAGGGACTATTTACAAGGTCTAGTAATGTCAGGATGAGGGGGAATGGGTTTAAGCTGGAAGAGGGGAGATTCCGACTGGATGTTAGGAGGAAGTTCTTTCCAGTGAGGGTGGTGAGACACTGGAACGGGTTGCCCAGGGAGGTTGTGGATGCTTCCTCCCTGGAGGTGTTTAAGGCCAGGCTGGACGAGGCCTTGAGCAGCCTGTTCTAGTGGGAGGTGTCCCTGCCTATGGCAGGGGGTTGGAGCTGGATGATCCTTGAGGTCCCTTCCAACCTAAACCATTCTATGATTCTATGATTTTGGAGAAAAATGTTTAAGCTATTTCTTATTGTCATTCAATTGTAAAAGAACTTAATTAACTCTCTACTTACTCTAGGAAATTCTGGAAAATTAATTAAATAATGTGATTGAAATTGCTCACAGGCAATACACAATACCACTGCAGGCCAAAGCACTGCATTGACAGTCATTATTTTCAAACACAAGGGAAAGCTATTTTTCTATTGTTCAAATGCCTCAGGTCATATTTTCAGACTACCTTCATTTCCAGAATGCAACACAGATGTATTGTTATGGATTTTAAAATAAAATTACTGCTTAAAGGTAAAACATGATAATAGGAAAATTAACTTGTCCTGATGAGTCATAACATAAACTAATTTCACTTTAAAAACAAAATTTAAACCTCACTCTGCTCCCTTAAACCAGATGGTAGTTTTTCAGAAGAGGTAACTTACAGAACTTAGAATAGAATAGAATAGAATAGAATCAACCAGGTTGGAAGAGACCTCCAAGATCATCCAGTCCAACCTAGCACCTGGCCCTATCCAGTCAACTAGACCATAGCACTAAGTGCCTCATCCAGTCTTTGCTTGAACACCTCCAGGGATGGTGACTCCACCACCTCCCTGGGCAGCCCATTCCAATGGCAAATCACTCTCTCTGTGAAGAACTTTCTCCTAACATCCAGCCTAGACCTCCCCCAGCACAACTTGAGACTGTGTCCCCTTGTTCTGTTGCTGATTGTTTGGGAGAAGAGACCAACCCCCACCTGGCTACAGCCTTCCTTCAGGCAGTTGTAGACAGCAATGAGGTCTCCCCTGAGCCTCCTCTTCTCCAGGCTAAACAACCCCAGCTCCCTCAGCCTCTCCTCATAGGGTTTGTGTTCCAGGCCCTTCACCAGCCTTGTTGTCCTTCTCTGAACACATTCCAGCACACTTCCTAAAGTACTCAACATTAAATATAGATATATATGTATATATGGAAAATGAAGATATTTTCCTAAAGACACCTACTCCCATTTTAAATTTCTCCATTAAGAACATTAATAAACTTGTAGCTGAGTTATGCTTCCCTATAGTTTGGATGACTTCCTGAGAAAGGGTATCCATTTACCTCTTTTCATCTCTTCTCTCTTTCCTGTACTCCGCACTGCTTAGGTCACACCTACTGTGTCCAGTTCAGGGCCCCTCAAATTAAGACAGATTTGAGGTGCTTGAACATATCCAGAGACGGGCAACAAGGCTGGTGAGGGAGTTGGAGCACAGACTTACAAGGAGCGGCTGAGGGAGCTGGGGCTGTTTAGCCTGGAGAAGAGGTTGCTCAGGAGAGACCTCATTGCTCTCTACAACTACCTGAAAGGAGGCTGTAGCCAGGCGGTGGTTGGTCTCTCCTCCCAGGCCCCCAGTGACAGAACAAGAGGACACAGTCTCAAATTGAGCCAGAGCAGGTTTAGGCCTGACATGAGGAAGAAATTCTTCACAGAATGGAACGGGCTGCCCAGGGAGGTGGTGGAGTCACCATACCTGGAGGTGTTTAAAAGGAGGCTAGATGAGGCACTTAATGGCATGGTTTAGTTAATTAGAAGGTTTAGGTGGTAGATTGGACTCGATGATCCTAGAGGTCTTTTCCAACCTGGTTGATCCTGTGATTCTGTGATTCTGTCTCTGACTTTCTATTCATCCAAATCAAAAGAGTTCTCTCAAAGACTAAAAAGGTCTTTCTGGATAATGACGCAATGTTCTCAGGTAAAACAGTGCAGTGGATCAAAAATGACAGATGCATTTGTCTGGGTCGTGAAACAACTTTGTTTCATGAAGTAGAGCTGCTTCTGCAGCAGCAGCTCTGAGGAACACAACCCAGATGCTCTCTGGAAACTAGACCTGAATTTGATTTCCACAAAGATTGCTTCACATCACTCAGGTGGTGGATAGGAGTCTTAAAATGAGTATAAATCATATTTCTACCTACTACAAATCCTCTTTATATGGCTAGTCCAGGGAAAATTCCTTTGGTGTAAATGCACTTTAGGCCCTCATACTTTTAATTTGGCATAAAAAAGGAAAGAAAAAAAAAAGAGAAAGAAAAGCCCTTCAATGTACCAAGTTGGATAATAACCATACTGTAACATAAGCTAGGATTTCAAAGGTGTCTCAGGAAACAGGTCTCCAGCTTCCATTCACTTTTCAGTCAGGCTGTGTGACTCATTTCCTCAGACCTGTTTGAAACCCTATCCAAAACGATTATGCTGTCTGTGTAGGACTAGATTGTTTTCTAATGACTGACTACAGTCTGACAGACCCACTGCCACAAAATGTCTGCTTAGGGCCAAGTAAGAGGGCTCTTTGTTTTCAGCACTGGAGGTCGTACCTAGCAGTACACATGTTCAGGCTGTAGCTGGCAAAGGTATTGTTTTCACCTATGGCTTCACTGTAGTGCCACCTCAGAGAGGTAATCGAAATGAAGTTTGGCTTGTGCTTGAATGCTTACATGGCAAGTTCCCAAGCAAAACACCAGGTGTTAGTCATTCTGTAGATCTCAATACTCCCTTTGAGTCAACAGTGAACCGTTGCCCCAGAAAAACAGCCAGCAGCAGATTTACCCTGTGACCAGCTGGTGACTGTAGGGTCTGGGGTTTTGATCCACCGTCTACCAATGCAGGGTTTTTTTCCTGAAACGTCAGGAGTGCTCATGAAAGTTACATCCAATTCTGTTAAATGTACACAGCTGTATGTTAAGAAACTGCCCATGCTTCCATTTTTAGTAAATAGGCTGAGGATTTACAAGACAGCTCACAAAGAAAATAATAGCAAAGACATTTAAACCTGGAATAGTTGCTGTGGTACCTAAGAAAATCAAGTACAACTTTAGCTAGTTTAACTTCAAGCAGCTGTCTAGCTTCCCCCTACAGTCAGCAGAGAGAGACAGGAGCTTGGAGAAGATGTCCTCCTCTTCCCTGACACTAGAAAAACAATAAAGATTACTTATGAGTTGCTTTCTTTTTCACACTGACAAAAGAGGCCTTAAAGGGTGAACTTATGTTAAGTAACTGCAATCTCCTTGGCCTCAGAGCTTTAATTGCAATATCAACAAATTTATACATACTCTAAACACAGAGTAAACTAAATTGTTTACCAGCTGATATTATCTTGCATACCTTTAAGAATCTTATTGATCCATGATACAGTGAATGAATGTTGAGATTCATATATAGAGAGATATAGACACACACACGTCCATGCACATATATATGCATATGTACTGTACATTCATTCAATCACTACCTGAAACTGTCACCAGTATAAAGCAGTCAAAAGGCCATTCTGGAAAGCAGAAAGCCGAAAGTAAAATGTGATTAATGTTGATGAATTTTATTGATTTCATCAGCAAACAAGCCCTCAAACAACTGTTCTCTGTTCTATGACGGCAAAATTCACAGCACACTGAGCATCTAAGTATTTGCTAATTTATGATGTGTGAAGCAAGGTCACTGAATGCATTGGATTTCTTACACTTCAATAAGTCATATTAAAAAATATCTCAAGTCTTAGACACTGCAAGAGTTTTGCAACAATAAATATCAAACTCTTGGCACAGCCAGGCTGATTTGGGATATCTAAACTGCAATCCACCCACTTGATTTTTAATCATTAGTTTGAAACCAGCCCATGATAGTACTAAATTGAAGTAGTTTTTCACTATGACTGTATAGTGTTAAATATTTATATCTTTATTTAATCACCATGGTATTTGGATTTAATACAGATTTTGCAAACAAAAAGTTTGCAATATGTAATAGATCCAATATAGATATCCAAGGAAGATCTTTTTCTTACTTACCTATGCATTAAGCACCTGATCTAAGCTACCTGCTTTGGGTCTCTCTATACTGAAGGAGAGAGACAGACTTGTGAAGAAGGTGATTAATTTCTCTTAGATTATTCAGGATGGTAATAAAGAAGAGTCAGAGTCTGGAGGTGTTTACCTTTATTCAGTGACTATAAACAGTCTCAGTAAACAGGATACACCTCTAGATTAATCCCACTCCTAATGATTACCAGTGACTCTTCAGTAAATACTGGTCAAATCAGAAGTAACTATTTCATGACTTAGAACAAGAGACAGAAGGCTACAGTAGAAAATGTCTTTTAGTGTGTAAAATCATAGAACAGTATGGGCTGGAAGGGACCTTTAAAGGTCATGTAGTCCAGCTGCCATGCGATGAACAGCAATGTCTTCAACTAGGTCAGGTTGCTCAGAGTCCTGCCAAACTTCTCCTTGAATGTTTCTCAGACATGGGATGTCTGCCACATCTCTGGGCAACATCTTTCTCTTTTTTTATTTCCATATGTCTATACATCTGTATGTCTGTCTTGTAAAATACATAAACGATTAAGGAGTTTGCACCAGGAAACATCTTTTTTTCCTCATGCCTAAGGTACAATTGGGTAGTTTGCACTCCATTTTTTCTGTGAATGCTACTTCCTTGTAAATTAAAATTATGGTAAAACAAGCTGTTGTTTTCTGGAGTTTCTTAATCTAAAGCATTTTAATATTTCCATTTTATTTTTAATGACTCTAGAAAATAGTTTGAGCAAAATTAAGGTTTGGACATATCATCTTGGACTTAAATTACAAACCAGTCTTTCACAGAGCAAAAGTAATTGGAATTGTAAAACTTATTTTTTGGCAATATATTCCTATACTGAAAGAAATATCCAAATACAAAACTCTATTACTTTGAGATTCACTTATCATCTAATCCTTTATATTGCTGAAATATAAATTTCTGACCTTCCTGACCATGAACCTTGATTCTGTTTCTGCGGCCACAAACTGCCACAGCACTGATAATGTACTACAAAGAAAATATGACTAGTAATTCCTACACTCTACTGCTTTGCCAGTAGCACATAGTAACAAATTTGGCAACTAGAAACAGAATTCCATCTGAAGAGAGACTATCATATATCTCAGAGGTTTTTAATTCTACAGATGAGTAGTCAAAATCACTGAACTCTCCTAGATTAACTGTCCTCCCATCGCATCACTGATCTGGCAGAGTTCTACTCTGTGCTATTCTCTTAATATTTGTTCTTTAAAGCTTTCACATCATTAAAATACAAATAAATACCAAAACAAAACCAAACACATCAACCAACCCTATCATAAGGAGTGAACCTATTTACAGTACTTGGAGCAGGAACCATACCTGTAGTTTTTCAATGTTAGAGGCCTTGGCCTGTGATTTGAGGTCAAGTTTCACTTCTGTTAGGAACACAAACCAGAAGACACTTTTAAAAGTCCCCAGACATAATGCAGACAGCACAGCACTCATAACCAACAGTTAGGCACGTGGCTCCAGCCAGCAAGTCTAATGAATAAGATTAGTACCTGGTTTATGAATTAAAATTTGAAGTAAAAAAACAGTGTTTCATTTTCTCAGTAACCTCAATCTAATTATTACCAGCAGGTTCAGTTGGCAAATTTCAGTATGTTTCCTCCTTTCATTTTTAACTGAAAGACTTCAGCTTATTATTTATTTTACTTCTCTAATTCTGTTGTAGTTGCATGCCAGCTATTTCTACTATTTTCTCTTTTTTCCCCCTCTCTTTTACAAGCTTTCATTTTCCAGCAAAATAAATATATAATGTATGAATTGCTATAAAAGTTAACACTTTCACATTTCTTTCTCCCCATTGTTAGCAGTCCAAACTAGCCACATGCTCAGTGCATGTCCTGTCTGGCAGGAGCACCCATTGCTTAATTTTCTACCACCATCCTCACAATTCTGGCAGTCTCCTGACAGTCAGATGCATTTGTTTTCACTGTTGATGGCATTTCCAGAAAGCATTTTCAGAAAGCATTTTCACTGAGAAGAAAGCAACCATGGGAAACTTTCCCAGACATTGGAATCACAGAATCACAGAATGGCAAGGATTGCAAGAGACCTCTGGAGATCAGATAGTCCAAACTCTCTGCTAACCCAGGTATGCCCAGATGAGGTTGAACAGAAATGTGTCCAGGAAGGTTTGGAGAGTCTCCAGAGAAGAAGACTGCACAACCTCACTGGGCAGCCTCTTCAAGTGCTCTGTGATCTTCAAAGTAAAGAAATTTCTCTTTAAGTTCAAGCGAAGCTTCTTGTTAAGCCTTGTCCTATTAGGGCATTACTGAGAAGAAGCCAGTCCCACCCTCATCACCTCCACTTTTTGGATATTTATAAGTATTGATAAGATCTTCTCTCAGTCTACTGTTCTCCAGGCTAAAGCCCCAAGATCTATCAGCTTCTCCTCATAAAATGAGGCACTCTTCAGTATTTCCTTATTCATCTTGACTTGGGGAGCTAAGAATTGTAAACAATACCCCAGAACAGAGTAGAGGGGCAAGGAGAACCTTCCTTGACCTGCTGGCCACATTCTTCTTAATGTACTGCAGGATACCATTGGCCTTCTTGGACATGGGGTTACATTGCTGGTCTGTGGTGAGCTTGCTGGCCACAAGGGCTTCCAGATCTGCTTTCCAGCAGATCAACCCCCCGATCTGTGCTGATGCTTGGGATTATTCCTCTTCAAATGCAGGACTCTACACTTCCACCTGTTGAACTTCATGAACTTTGTCTCTCCTCAGCCCTAAAGCCTGAATGGCAGCACAATCTTATGGTGTGACCACTACTCCTCCCAGTTTTGTATCGTTATCAAACTTGCTGAGGGTATCCTGGTCACAGATTTTGACAAAGACTGGACCCAGTACTGACCCCTACAGAACACAAATAGCCACAGGCCTTCAACTAGACTGAGGCACTGATCCTAACACCTCAGCCAGTTCTCAGTCCACTTCCTTGTCCACTCATTTAACCCACACTTAACTTATGAGGAGATTATGGGAAACAGTATCAAATACCTTGCCGAAGTCAAGGTAGACAGCGTTTGCTGCTGTCCCATCATCTACCTAACTGGTCACACCATCATAGAAGTCTATTGAATAGGTCAAGTGTAATTTCTCTATCATGGGTCCATGTTGACTATTCTTGATAAACTTCAGGAAGAAAGATTGAGAGTCAGTAGTATGAATGAGGTCAAAGACTGTTGTAGAAAGATGGTAATGAACTTAAAAATGCTTTACTATTTAAACATCTTAGTAATCTGATACTTTCTTTCCACAAGTTATCAAAGATATTCTTCAAAGTGAGATCTGCAGCTCAAAAGGCATCCAACTGTCAGTGGTAGCTTCAGGAATCACTGATGCAGTACGAGAATAGAGACCAGAAGAACAAGTCTGCACACTCATTATTTGGAAGTTACACTTGTTAAGAGGTAGAAAATAGAACAGATTTCAAAATTCAGTAATTTCAATAAAACAATAAAGCATTACTTAATGAAAACTTTTTGAAGAATATGTCTTAAAGTGGGGCAACCTAAGTGCCATTGATTCAGAGAAAGGCAACAGATGCCTCTTTATCTCACCTTTAATTTTGACTGCTCATATAATTAGATGGGAGCCTAAATATTTAGGACTATAGATTCACTGCTGTTCAGTGCAGATTATCTAATTTTGATGTAAGTTTTCATTTGTGTGCCACACAACTTTTTCATAAAGGAAGATTTGTGTGGTGTACAGAAATATGTGGGTTTTAAGGTGAACAGGAAAGAAGAGAGGATCAAACCCATGCCCTCCAGCAGTAGGATTGTTAACTGATTTTGTCCTGTCTTGAATGAAGTTATCCCACTCAGGATTGATGCAGTACCCTAGGAATGTCAAGAAGGGCATTAACTCACAAACCAAGAGTCACCATCTCCTTTTGCCTATTGCTCTCTATTTGCCAATGGTTACCCAACCTGTGCATAAACTTCCTCCTTTTTTCCCTGACAGTCACTTGTGCAGGACAAAATCACAGATGAACAAATTCTTTTGCATCCCACATATATTTGCTCCAAATTGTGATCTTCTCCCACAAATACTAAGCACATATTCCTTGGCAATAAAAGAAGCAAGGAAACAGCTAATCATCCTTATTATCTATGCACAGTAATAGCCTACAAGCAACACTGAACAGTTCTCTCACATAATTTGTGAATTCTTCCTTGGTATGATTCTGCCAGTGGGAAGTGAAGCATGCAATATATCCTCTGTTTATAACATTAAAAAAAATGAAATAAGTATAAAGCACCTTAACTGTTTGTTGTTAATAAGCTTAGCTTAAAATGATGTAACAGGAGTCAAAATACCTGACTACAGAAACAAAGACTTCTTACCAAATCAGTATGTGAGAACTTAAATGTCTTCTTCAAAAGAGAAAATAAAAAATAAGCAAAACAACAGCAGTAAAATGCACACTTAAATGAGCCATTATTCATGCCCTAATCCAGTTTATGACATTATCCTAAGGAAACAAATAATTATTTCATAACTTTTCTTCATTTTAGTTGAAGCTTTGAGCATGTTTTGGCATTTACCAGTATTTTGAGTCCTTTGAGATTTCAGAAGACATAAGCAGAAAAAAAAAATAGGGTTTAGCTTTGGTTTCAGCATCAAAGAAACATAATGTTGGCAAAGGAAAAAAAAAGGTGCAAATGGCTTTATATCTACATGGCAAAATTCCAAGCACAGACATACCCCAAACAATGATGCAGTCCCTGAAACACCACTGTGGGGTCAGTGAGGAATATTTTGTCATTTCTAATAATGCTCCCCTCCAATTAGTTTTTGTGACCTAACTCTGTATTGATGATCTTTCTTCAAAATTCCCCCCCTGCTTTTCTGTAAATAAATAAATGATCAAAACAATAAAAAAGAAAGCTAGTTTTGGTTTTGTTGAGTGACTGCTTCATGTGTAACCAAGAAAGGTAATTTTTATTCTTAATATTAACATTATTCTTGTAATGGTCAAGAGCCTTATAGTTTCAGCTGTTCTTGCACTTCACCCTTTAGAGAGACCCAGAGGGAGGCTTACTTTAGCTGTGAAAAGTTCAGAATGGAAAAGAGGAGACACATATAAAAGCAGAGAAATTTCTTTCTTTCCATCAGCCTCAGTAATTTATGTGACTTCTTTGTTCCATCAGATAAAGTAAAATAGCAAGTTTTGGAAACTGCAGGGCAGACAACTACTAAGAAGATATGCATGTTGTTTATAAATGTTGGATTTGGTTGTTTTTTTTTCATTTCATTGACACATCTGTATAAACTTCACTGTAAAGTGAATTAAATCAAAACTCAACTACAAATAATCACAAGAGAGACTAAAATACTTTTTTTTTTTGAAGGAATGTATATTTTGTGAAATAAATTTTAAAAAAAAGAAAGAAAAAAAGATAAATCTGAGTTTTCTCATTAAGTTTACCAAACATATGTAATTATTATGGCTGGTAACACATGGTATTCACAAATCTATTCAGTCTTGCAAATGTGTTTTTCCAGCAGGTGGTTATTTTTTTGTGCTTATGTGAAGGATTTTGTTCTTAGCTCTGTTCAGAAGTCTGTCTGTGATACAGCAGGGTTTTCCCTATTATTCCCATGAACCATAGTCCTAGCTCAAGCAATTTTGTAGTGCTCCACTGACTTTACCAAAGCTGTGCCAAGTTGGTCCAGCTGGGTGCCTGGTCCCTTGCAGTGAAAGGAAGCCATTGTCACTGCAAATGGGTAGGCACAAAATTGAGGGATATTTCATATTCGCTTTGTTTCTTTACAAAAACATTCTCACCTGGGAAAGATGTTCTGTAACAGGTCTGGTGATTTAAACTTTAATAACCATTCTAGAATGATTGGTGTTGCATGGTTTATTATTAAGAAATATGAATATTCTATTGGTTTAACTCAGTACATTTATAGGATAGACACCAAATACTCTGTCTGTGTTCACTGGTTTGAATCACTGCAATTCATTTCTGAATTCACTCAAGACAAATGCAGTTTTATATTGTCACAGTAAGAATACAAATTTATCTCGAGAACAAAGTTGGATATTTGACATTTACAATGGTAGTCATTTAGTCAAAATTATTTAGTTAACGTCAAATTCATGTTTACTTGACATGGACACCTTGAAGCACAGCATGAATAAAAATGAATAGACTTTTTAAAGCCTAAGTACAAAATATAGAGCTATTCCCTTTTTCACTTCTACTTATTTGAATTGGGGATTGCTGAGACTATCAGAAGTTTGTAAAAAGTACATTAATAACATATAAAAGTATAAGAAAGGACTAGCAATTAATCCAAAGGCAGTATCTCAACTAGTCAGCATAACCTTCAGTCTATATACATCTTTTTGTCCAGATAATACTTGAGAAAAATAAGATTTTAATTTTACACATCAAACTCTCCTGGCACGATTTTGATTTCTCCAGGTCTTCTCTTAGAATAATAACCATGGTACCATTACACCTAAATCACAGAATGATTCAGGTCAGGAGAGCCTTCAGGGTGTCTTTAGTCCAGCCTTCTGTTAAGAACAGGGTCAGCTATAAGACAGCATGTTGCCAGAGCTTTATCCAGTTGAGTCTTGAAAACTTCTAAGGAAAGAGATAAGACAAGCTCCCTGAGAAATCTATTCCAAAGCCTGATGGTCCTCATGGTGAAATGAGTGTTTTGTTTTGTTTTGTTTTGTTTTTTTAAGGGAACTATATCTATTGGATATTAAAAACTTGCAGGGTTTCTTCTCCATGGTCTATTTGTTGTTGTTCTAGGTCTACTCAGTGGCAAGGCTGAACATATTTCCGAAACACACACACAACAGACACACAACCACAAAAAATTGCTCAGCATACACAGGGCCAACTGTAGGAACAGGACACATACACATAAAGAACCTTCAACCAGGAAAGTGTTTAGAAAGAGTGATTCAAGACAAGATAGGACAGTCTGTGGTGATCATTCACAGGGCTTGGCCAGATAAGGGTACTTAACATCAGCCTGTTTTCATGAGATCATCCCTTCATCCCACCCTTACCGTTTACCCACTCTTTTTTCCTCATTCACCTTAATCTCTCCATTTTACTGCTCTTGGCTCTTCCTGTAAAAGTCATAGAATCATAGAGTCATAGAATGTCAGGGGCTGGAAGGGGCCTCGAAAGATCATGTGGTCCAGACACCCTGCCAGATCAGGATCACCTAGAGTAGAGCACACTGGAATGCATCCAGATCGTTCTTGAATATCTCCAGAGAGGGATACTCCACAACTTCCCTGGGCAGCCCGTTCCAGCGCTCTGTCACCCTCACAGTGAAAAAATTCTTCATCAGGTTCACATGGAGCCTCCTATGCCTCAGCTTCCACCTGTTACCCCTTGTCCTGCCACTGGGCATCACCAAGAAGAGGCTGGCTCCATCCTCCTTGCACTCACCCTTTATATATTTATAAACATGAATGAGATCACCCTTTACACATGCAGCTTTTACTCCAGACTGAGCCCTGGACCCTTGATCTCTTCAATGTCTAATCATTTTGGTGGCCCGTGAAGTTAATAAATGACTTTCTCGTATTTGAGGGACACAAAAATGTACACAGTGTTCTCAACATAGTCTAACAAATGCCAAGTACAAGTGAATAATCCTTTCTCCCAGTGACCTGGCTGTGCTATTGGCCAAAGGTGTTGTCGGCCATCTTTGCTGCCAGGTTCGCTCATGTTCAGTTCACTATCTACCAAAGGGACTTGTTCATCTTTTTTTCAGCCAAGCTGCTTCCCCAGCCTGACTGTTGCTGTTCCTTCCCATGGGCAGTATTTTGCCTTTATTTCTGCTGAATTTCATAAGGTTCCTCTCAGCAAATTTCTTGAGCTGCTGTAGGGTCCCCTGGCTGGCAGTTTTTCATTCCCAAGTTATCAACTTGTCCCCTAGTCACAGTGTCCCAATCTTAAAATTGAGATGTACTATTTCCAGCAGATAATGGAAGGATGATAATGTGTTGTTTAAAGAAACACTGTTTTGCGAAATCACTGTATCATCTTCTTTCTAGGTTTAAAGTAGAAAATATATATCAAGGTGAGTTAGCTGACAAGATGAAAGTTCCTGGGGTGGAAGACTCCTTCATTCCCAGGATAAGAACTTCTATGGTGTTTGAAAAAAGACCACAACAAAACAAAACAAACAGCGAATTAGTCTAGCGATGCTATTTCCTAAACATGTGCAAAGTATGTTTTCTGTTTCTTTTCTACTTGAAATGTGCTCAAGGTTATTTTACTCTATAGGTTTTTCTTCTAAAATGCATCCTAAACATTGCCAATCAAAATTATGTTTCTGTCTGTATTAGCTTTCTGAAAATATCAGGACTGGGAAACTAATGGCTAATTACATTTCATTATATGAAGAATATCTGCTGTTAATCTTATTAAAGCTTTTATTTCAAGGTAAAAACAGGAATAATAATAATATGGATCTTCAAGAGAAACTTGAAGATGTAATGCTTAGGAAATTTTGATTTGATAAAAAAGAACAGAAGACATGCTTGGAAGTACTGTGTGGGTTACTATGGAAACCAAGGCTGCTAACCTCAAAAAAAATAGTGAGGATCAATTAGAACAAATGAACAAATGTCAACTTCTCCTAAAATACACAAGCATAGCACAAACCTTTTAATTTTTTTTCTTTTGTTTTGTTTTTAATACAGTACTGAATATGCAACAAGTATGCCTTCAGAGAGATTGCTATGTGTGATGAGAAGGAAATCAGTTATCTTTGACCATTTTTAACTCTTAGGGTCGTTGCAAAAGTGACATTGATTCATGTCATCTATGTTGATGATTTCAGGAATTTAGCCAACTAATTCTTTTAAGGTAATGCTTTAAAAGTGATGGCTAAATGAGAGGATAATGATAATGTGAATATCCCTGGAATATTACTAACTGAGACATACGAGGGTTAGTGAATGGGTTATTAGGAAAAGTTCCTCTTCATTTTCTGCCGGTGTTAGATAATCCCTTAGGTAGCTGAGGTAATCTCAGGAATTCAGGGTTTATGGAATTTGACAGACCCCTTGAAGGCCAAATTATCTTCTTCTTGTGCAGCTAAATCAGGTGATAGAGAATATAAAAGTCAAACAGTGCTTGGCTTAAACAGCACGTGGACTACTTCTGACTACATCCCAGGAATAAGAGTATGGTTTAGTTCTGCACAGAAATCTGCATGGGATATAACACAGCACTGTTCTGGGAGGACTTTGTATATAGGGCTTTCCACTGAGGGAGTAATCTTTCAAAATGTCTTAGCATATGCCAGAGTTAATCATGGTTGAATGTATTAGTTGTCTGGAATCACTTCTACAGACTGTGGGCTGTCAGTCTAGGCTGCAGAGGGCGTCTCATCTTCTTTTGGCCTCCCCAGACTCATATGTACTCCTTCTCTTCTGATGACTGCAGTGAGATTGTGATATCCTCATGCATTGCTGGTTTGATCAGATTCAAAATCAAATGTCAGGTTTAATCACATTCAAAATCGTGTTTTGAGAGACACAACACAATAAGTATTAGAGTTGAATTGGGAATAGGATAACATTACTGTAGTAGGGCTGGATTATAACTGCACACTTTAGGCTTCACTCAAGTGCTTGAACTGAACAAGAATGTTNCCCCCCCTCTCTTTTTTTTTCCTTATATGAGAAGAGCTTTTTTGGTCTGAAGTATTTTTGCATTTATTAAAATCCTAAACAGACAATGGCTGTAGACATTTTTACAGATATACAGCCTTTAATTAATGGTGAAGACAAACACTAAGTTCATCAAGTTTGGGTAGGAAAGGAACCATGTGAAATCTCATCTGAATCTTCAGAGATCTGATGAACTCGAGGGCTTTCAGTTGCATGTCTCCTGGGATCAAGCAGTAAAATCCTATTGGAATCTGAATTAATAGAAAGGAAGATGGAGGCCTGTAAAAGAGAAATTTCATTATTTCTTCCTATTTATAGTGACTTGATGTACAGTTAGTACTAAATTATTTAATTGTCTTAGTTTCTCTATCTGTAAAAGTGAGAACAAGTGTCCCTAAGTAGTTCTTTGTGTGTGTATGTGGAAAGATTTGTTGTTTCAGACATAAATCGCTCTTTAAGGATCTACACTGTATAGGTAATATACATTACTTTTTTTATTTTCCAGTTTTTTTGTGGAGCTCTCTGCAAAGAACAGGCTTGCCTTTGCAGCTATGTGCCATCGTTTTCAGTGTTAAGCAGAAAGAGTATATGCTTTCCTTTTGACATCTTGTATCAGCACAGCAAATTGTTTCATTAAATGCCATTTGTTCAGTAAGTGTAGCAAAATCAAAGCCAGAGAAGATGAATCATATGTGAGGGCAGAGATCAAGGAGCTGTTTATTTTACAAATGTCAGTAATAGACATAATTTTTCTTTAAGTCAGAGAAATGTTTGACTCATATCAATAGAAGCATCAGTATAACAAAAGGGCAACTGTACTTCTCAAGGCTGTGTGTATATAATTGATTTTAAAAAATCATCATTACTTCATTCATTACTTCTGTACTACAATATTTTCATAAGTGTCAGTGGTTTGCAACTAAACTGCCAAGGGTATGATTCATAAATGTGAGTTACTACAGAGACAAAATATAGAAAGAAGGGTCAAGGAACTGCTCATCTGTGATTCAAGAAAACTTGGTAGGACTATTTTAAATTATACAGCAAAGCCTACAAGCTAAGCAAAAGGCTGCAAGTTAAACTTGAAAAGGCACCAAATAAACCACTGTCTCTTTTATAAGTATATTGTAATTCACAGAGTATTTAGTATAATAATCACTATGTGAATTCAGGTATACATTCAGGAATTTGGTAAGAAATGCATTCATAATGAATCTAAATTACCATGTTTAATAGTCCATGCCTACCTTGGTTGATGGAGCAGAGTGAGTCAAGGTAATTGCTAATGAATCATCTGCTTTGGAAAACATCCTGGCTACTTTGGTGTATCTCCTAGTATACGGATATCTTATATGTTAGCATTCCATGACATACATAGCATGCCTAAGGAGGAATTGGTATTTCACTTTCAATTTTACACCTTATTTAGGCTTCCAGCAACAGCCTTATCCTGCAGTTTTGGCTTATCTTCCCATAAAACTTCTTCACATTAATGAATGTAGGAATTAATTTCTAAATGTATCAAAATATCCACATTTTTTAAATGTCTTAGAGATTATTTTTTTCTCTTTATAAAGAGCATAGTAAGAAACTCTTTAATAACATTCACCATGTTTATAATAACAGAAAGTTCTCTGAAATATTACCCTTGTGTTATGAAGGTGAAGTTAATTAATGTGAGATGATATTTCNGTGAGGTTAGAAAGTAAGATGCAGTTCAGCCAGCAGCCCAGAGCTCCCCAGCAGGCGATGCAAAGTGACTTTATCTATGTTTTGACTTATACTTTTATACATCTCAGCGAGCCTATGAGTGGAGTAGACATCACCATTATTTTCCTTTTACAGCCTGTGATCTGGTTCTAGCTAGGCTCAAACTAGCACAAATAATAATAATTTTTTTGCATGTGTGTGGAAATATTTTACAGATAATAACTAGATTTAGTAATAACCAGCAAAATATATAAACATTAATTGAAATGGAAGAGAATGTTCTTGTGGCCAAATACTGTTTGCAGTCAATATACCACTTGTCTACTAGATGGATGCAAGGAGTTCTTTCTGCTTATGGTAGAAGGCAGTGGAGAATTACAAGAGGCTTTAAACATTTACTCATAAAATATTATCTCTTGACTTGTGGGGGGTAGCTGCAGCTTCAGACAGTACCTAAATGCTTTCAAGGAATTCTGTTACTGTCTTATCGGCTGCTGACATTTGATTCTTCCCAGGCTTCTGCGGAAAGGAAGCAGACAATCTCTGACTTGATCCTCTGGATGATCTGTGTATCTCCAGGATTTCCCATCTTGGCAGGAGACTTTCAGGTGTAGGAAGAATGTCTTGTGATGTGCACAATGTCACTCTGGTTATGCAGGCCAATCGCATGGAGGCATTTAGAGCCTGTCCCTGGTAAACTTGTGACAGTGGAGTTTTCAGGCAAACAATAAGGCAGTAAGCAAAGGTAGCAGGCAACAGCAGGCACAAATATGATGGCCGAGCACAGCAGAGCATGTTGTTTACCTGCATATCTCTTTTTATCAATGTGAGTCAAGATTAATGTGCCTTTGGTCACAGAATAGCCAATCAGAATGGCAGTTGTCCTAGCTTGACCATATTAGGTGAAGCAATAGGCTCACTTTGCCCAAACTTGGGAAAAGCATAGGCCTTGCACAAGGCAGGCATAAGCTAAGTGTGTGTACCTTGTTTACCACAGGAGCAGAAAAACATGCTTGGGCAAGCCAGTACATGTATAAGCCTATTTCTGGCCCATCAGGTCTACCATGACAGCTTGTAGCAAGGTGCTTCTCCTGAATGCACTCTGTCCAAATATACAGAGTGATTGTGACACAGCTGCAGAGCAGGTGTTTTTCCTCCAAACCCCATTCAGGTGGCTGGTCTCCCAGCTGTCCGTTGTGGTGTATCTCCTTGGAGTACATCATAGACTCAGAGTGATTTAGATAACAAGGGACCTCTTGCTGTAACTGTGGTCAAACCCCTTTCTCAAAGCAAAAATAAATTTACTTTAAAGTTAGATGTTGATCTATCTACAACTTAACTTCTAGGTTCACTTTCAAAGCAAATCTTGGCATGTGAATGAACACTTGGGTCTCATGTGATGCGCACAATTGAGTCATGGCTACAAACACATACATACATTAAGAATGCAAAGGACATGATTGAACTCACCTGCAGGTAGCACAGATTAGGGTTTTGTGCCGTGATTGAAACTCAGTTTTATACTACACAGCCTTTCATAGATAATAAATACAATGCTGCTCAGCAGAAGCATGTGCTTGGAGACGTGTGTGAAGACATGTAAGGAAGGGCTCATCACTAATTTTAGAGAATTTATTACACCAAAGCTGAAATCCATATCCAATTCATACCTAGTTTACAATATTACCAATAGATAAATTGAAAGATAAAAAAATGAGACCAATGTAATAGGAAGAAAAAAATGGATGAGAAAATTTAGGGGAATGACTAGTCCAACCAATACTAAGGGTGTGATCTTCCTTCCATTCCACTGGGAGGTTAATATCTGAGTGCAGCTCTGGTGAGCAAATACGGTTTGTAATTAGACACAAGAGTAGTTACACTCATAAATAAAAGAAGGCACAAGAACTCAAATTTATAAAATCATTAAAGAATGATGTATTAAAATAAAACACCAAGCACAATCTGAACTTTTATGCTCTGTAAACTTAAAATCAGGGAAAAGATCTTTGAGGTATATCTCTACTGAAGTCCTTCTGGCTTAAAGCAGGGTAAAAAAAATGCTAATCCAAAACATAGTGACAGGACAAGAGGAAATGGCCCCAGGTGGTGTCAGAGAAGGTTTAGACAGGCTGCTGGGAAAAAAATTACTGAAAGAGTGGTCAGGCACTGTAACGGGCTGCAGGAACAAGGCGATGGTCATCCCCTTGTGCTCAGCACTGGTAAGGCCAAACCTCAAGTACTGTATTCAGTTATGGGCCCCTTACCATAGAGAGGAGGTGCTGGAACATGTCCAGAGAAGGGCAACGAGGCTCATGAAGGGCCTGGAGCACATGACCTGAGGAGTGTCTTAGGGATCTGGGGCTGTTCAGCCTAAAGGGGAGGCTGAGGGGAGATCACATTGCTTTCTACAGCTACCTGGAGGTTGGAGTAAGGAGGGAACCAGCCTCTTCTCTATAGAGTCAAGCAAGAGACCAGAGACAATAGTCTCAAGCTGCGCCAGGAGAGGTTTAGGCTGGATATTGGGAAATATTTTTTCACGGAAAATGTTATCAAACATTGGAGTGATCTGCCCAGGGCAGTGGTGGAGTTACTATTGCTGGGGTTATTCAAGCACTGTGTGGACCCAGCTTTTAGGGAAATGATTTAGTGTTGACCCTTAGTCAACACTAAATCATTGCTTAGTCAAGGGTTGGATCGGTTGACTTTTGATATTTCTTCCAAACAGATATATTCTATAACTCTAGAGACTCACAATCTCTAAAAGTGTTCAAAGAATGTGTAGACATGGCACTTAGGGTCATGGTTGGTGGACACGGTGGTATTGGGTTGGTGGTTGGACTTGACAGTCTTAAAGGTCTTTTCCAACCTTAATGATTCTATGACTCTCTATTTTCTTTCTAGTCTGTTAATTCTTCTGCTGCAGAATGGAACTAGTCCTAAGCATTGTTTATGCAAAGCATAATTCCAGATCATTGCCTAGTGGGAAAAATGGTAATTTTGGACAAGAAAGAAAATGATGCCTACAAAAGATCCTGTTTCCAAGCAGGTGTCAGTAATAAAAATGAAATAGAGAAAATCCATGATGCAAAAGCAAGAAGGTCTTAATGAGTTTGAAATTGTTGGGTTTTTTTAAATTATTTTTTACTACAGTTAGATTCCAGAGGACCACCACAGCTTACCCTGAAAATCTGTGAGGTTTGTAGATGTGATTCACCACGGCTTTCAGTTTATTGAATGTGAAGGCCTCTGTTAAAATAAAATAAAATAAATTTAAAAGAAAAAGAAAAATGAACAGTAGTGAGGAAGCTCCCACACCTCAGGCAAACAGAACAAACAGGAAGGCAAAAAGGAATCTGTTATACTACTCAGGCCAGGCAGCTGAACAGGCTGATGAACTCTGACCCAGCGATGGCGCGTGTCAGAAACCTGCCATGCACATTTCCCGTTCTGCATTGTTTCGTGAATCCCAAAGCAGCTGCTCTGCCACTGAAGTCAGGAAAAGCCTCACCCAGCTCATTGTTTTGAACATTATGACAATAAATATTAATGATACAAAATTAGAATTCATGCCAGGGCCATCAGTCTCTCCCATGGACATTATCATGCCCAGGAATTTATAATGATCTTTGACTTCCACATTACATCTTTAACCTTTAAGATTCCAGTGAAATTTTGTTGTTATTATTATTATTATTTTATATTAGGTGAATTTGTATCTTCTAAATTGGTATTTTATGATAGAAACACAAAAAGTAAGTAGAAGGGTATTTAGTTTCTTGAACAGGAAAGTTTCAAAGAAAATTAAGCATTGAAAAAAAAACCAGCAATGCCATTAGAGAGTTTTAAAATATCTTAGCTTCTTTCGTCTCAGTATCATAGAACCATAGAATGGTTTAGGTTGGAAAGGACCTCAAAGGTCATCTAATTCCAACACCCCACCCACCATAGGCAGGGACACCTCCCACTAGAACAGATCAAACAAGTATGATTATGTAGAAATTTTATTCAAGTTCAAGACTTAAACCTTGTAAACATTTTCCTGAAAAAAACAACAGCTTACCTTCAGCTGAATAAAGGAAGACTTTCTTACTTATCTTAAAAAGATCCCATTAATCCATGACTATATTTGAATTAAATGGCTGCAGATGTTATTGGGACCCGACAGGTGAATGTGGGGAAGGCTGTGGATGTAGTCTACCTGGACTTCAGCAAAGCCTTTGACACTGTCTGCCACAACAAGCTCCTGGCTAAGCTGGCAGCTCATGGCTTGGACAAATTCACTCTGTGCTGGGTCAGGAACTGGCTGGACGGCCGAGCCTAGAGAGTGGTGGTGAATGGTGCCACATCCAGTTGGCAGCCAGTCACTAGTGGTGTTCCCCAGGGATCAGTGCTGGGC
>WAAF01004825.1:230212-341415 GCA_013400475.1 Tricholaema leucomelas | reverse complement strand
TTCTATTCTATTCTATTCTATTCTATTCTATTCTATTCTATTCTTTTTGCTAACATAGAATGATCTTAGGCAACCCCTAGGAAAAAAAATGATCACTATTTAAAAATATTTATTTTTATATATATATGGGATTCTCTCTCTTCCAAGGAAACAAATTTATAGTTCTCAATTACAGCTAATGAGTGTTTCTCTGGTGCTATAAAACCCACAAAATATTCAAATACTCTGTACATAAGTATCCATTTGCAATGCCTTAATGACGGACACTGCAGAAAGCTTCTCACACTGTATGAAAGTATCTGTTTGGCACAGAAAAGAATAATTCAAAGGTTTTCTTTCCTTTATTCATCAGTTTTGAGACTTCTGTCATTATGAAGTTTGTATTATTCTTGTCCATCTGGCAGACGGTCAGGAAGGACACAATACTATTAATAGCAAAAGCTACAACAAAATATCAAAAAGAAATGATCCCTTTAATAAACTGAGACTGCAATGTTTATAATTAGTTCAAAATCTTTCAGAAGAATTCATGCTGTTGAAATGTTGCATATTAGATCTCTGATGGGTGTCAGATCACTGAAGGAAGGAGAAAGTGAGGTAAAAAGGTGCTGGAAACAGAATGCTTCCTCTGAAATAGTGAACATCAAGTTATCAAAATACACAGTATTTGATTTTACAGACTTGCGCAGAACTGTCAGGGATCCAAGCACCTGTACCTGTTTAATTCTGTAAAACATCAGAGTTTATACTTTGTAGGCACTGCAATATGTAATGAAAACAGTTGGCAAAAGACATCCAAAAGGGAAAACTGAAAGAAGCAACGAGAAAAGCACAAGTAAAAGGTATTTGAAGATCTTCTGGAGACTTCCTTAAAATATTGAATGGAATAAGCAGTGAAGTGTATATCTGGGGATTTTTGTCATTAATTTAGCATATTTTTACCCTTGTAAAGGGTAAGTGCCTATACTTTGTAGGCACTGCAATATGTAACAAAAACAGTTGGCAAAAGACATCTAAAAGAGAAAACTGAAAGAAGCAATGAGAAAAGCACAAGTAAAAGGTATTTGAAGGTCTTCTGGAGACTTCCTTAAAATATTGAATGGAATAAGCAGTGAAGTGTATATCTGGGGATTTTTGTCATTAATTTAGCATATTTTTACCCTTGTCAGAAACTGCCAATCCACACAAAAACAAAATTACTGTAAAACTTATGATAGACAGCTTTCTTTTAATACATTCAGTATTTCCCAGTGGAAATTTACTCTGACTTTTCTCTACAAAGTTGTCTTCAGAAAACAATGACTTGGATTTGCCTTACAGCTTGAAATGGCAAGACAACCAGGCTGAAATAAAGTACAGAATACTTAGAGCAATTATCTAGCAACTGCGACCATATGGATGAGTTAGATATCTTTATGACTTTATGCATAAGGTCAGCCAAAATACCCATTCTGGTCCTTTTGTTATTAAGATCTACCATTCTACTTTATCTCTGTTCATCTTTTATTGTTTTAAAATGAACCTGAAGCCTGATCTTAGAATCTCCTTCTAAATGTTTCATGGTTACTGATCTGGAACTGACTCAGACTGCTTTCCAAAGGTGAAAGACATGGCATGCTGGTTCTAATAGTTGGCCTCACCTGTGAACCAGGGAAGAGCTAGTCCATTATGTCTTTGGACAATATGTAGAGTTAATTCAAAGTGCTACAAACTTTGCTTTAATGAATTTATGATATCATGACCCTTCATTTTATTTTCTCCCTGAAACTGCTGGTCAGTCCTTTAGAACCCTAATGTGTTTATAACATTTACTTGCTATCTCTAAGTTTTATTCTGGCCTCTCTTCATGGCATGGGAAGCCAGTGCAGCAGTGTCCTTCCATTCAGTGCACTGCACTGGAACTATTCTAATTTGGAAAAAAGGATTAATTTTTTTTCTTCTCAACTACTGTGAGGAATATCCCTAGATTTGAAATTCTGTATGTTGGGGTATATAATTTAATCCTAGGTCACCCTCTTCAGATCAGTTCAGCAGAAATTGTGACTCCTGGATTAGCTGGGACTAAAGAAAGTTCTTCATGCTATGCTGCTATGCTGCTAGGGTAAAGAGATTTTTCAAAGTAATGTGACAACAACTGAATGTAACAACTTTACCTAACATTCACAGCTTTATGGTGTAAAACTGGCATAGGAATCCATTGTGTACCCAGTATCATTGTATTTTAATTGTTTTAATTTTTTTTTTAACTTTGTGAATCAGTGTGTGAGTTTGAGGGGCCCTTTCAACAAGAAATGGCTAATGTGGCTTTAAAAGCAATTGTAGATTGTCTCAGGTTGATCTTTCCCTTTTAGCTCTCCTCTTTCTTTGTCCATTTGAGGTCCCCATTTGCCAAACTGGACCTTCAACCTGTGTTTTAAAAATGAGAGTAGGGATTTCCTCAGGGCAGATGTCAACAGCTACATATAAATCAGCCTACCAGACACTGCCATTCAGGGAATACTTGAGCAGGCAGCTTTTCCTCTGAGGCAGAAAGATATCCTTTTAGCAGTGTAACTCAAGGACAAAAGGACAAGGCAAATACGATAACTCCAAATGTAATCTACCATCAATCTAAAAACCTTTTAATATTTGGAAGCTGCTGCTTGTCCTGAGGCAGTTTTGTCTCTTTTTCTACTTGGCAAAATCTGTTGATAAGGCAGACAGCTTTGCTATCACAATTCCAAACTAACTAAGAAACTTAGAATAAAAGAGAATGTTAAAATATGTTGTTGGGCTTATTTGATTATGTGTGACTGTAGTTAGTGCATCAGGATGTGAATCCCTTTTTCCATCCCCTGAAGCAAGAAGAAGCAAATACTCTGTTCGGATAGATCACTGATTAACATGCAGAGCTCTCAGTATTCACTGGTTTTAGGAGCTGCTTACTGAAAATATGTAGTCTCAAATCCAACAACATTCCCCCAGGGTGCCCATTAGGCAGAAGGGCAGTACAGTCGTAAACAACCTATTTTGTAAAGTCAAAGACTTTGATAAAAAAGACATCTAAGTAATATTGGGTAAATAGTTCATACTTTGCAATGTGTAGCTTGCAGGGAGTGAGAAAAAAAAGGAACACAAAAATGTAAAAAGATTTACTCAAAGGGAAAAAATATCTTTCCAATAATACTGTCATAATGCTCTTTTTATAAAGTGGACACATCATGAGGGTTTCATCTGTATTAGCTGATGTGAATGGGCTCCATAGGTTTGGGTTTAGAAACAGATACCAGGAAACAACAGGGCAAGGGAAAAAAAAACATACATATGTGGAAGGTAGAGTCTGAGAGATTCCCAATGAGTGATAACACTCTGGAGACGACTTTTTGTTCTGAATTCAGAAAAAAATTATAAAGTCAGGACATGAAGAATCTGATGTAGCTGTATGGGGTCAAAACACAAGGCACCCGCTGTGGCTCTGTGATAAGCAGCCAGTGGGCGTTGTACTCAGACGAAGACTACAGGGCTGATTATGTGCCTGGTGAACCGAAAGATCCCCAAAGGCATCTCCTAACATCTCCCTAGAAGACCCTGATATATCACAGTCAGCATCACTGCTTTAGGGGAGCACCACACTGAAGGAAACCCCGTTGGGCCTGACCTCCTTGCTGCTACTTCAGTTTGGAAGGTACGAACAAACATGTGAGGTTACAGGCGAACTGTATGAGAACGTAAGCCGGAAGGTTGGATAGTCTTTGATAATTACAGTGAACTCTGCCTTACGTAGTAAAAAAAAAAACAAAAACTTTAAAAAATGTGGAAAAGAAGGACACTAGGAACATTTTTGTAAACTGATTTTTATTAAATATATAGGTTGATTTTAAGTAATCATCATTCAGAAGACCAGCCCATGTCTTATGTGGGTGCATTTTTATCACATAAACAATCATGCATGAATGTAGAAGCCTTAAGGAAAGACTCCTCATTACTTCAGACCAAAGTCAGCAGCATTCTTTAGTCCTTAAATATATATTTTATTAGAACACTCAAGTAATAACCTAAAAATGATTTTTTTTTCAGGTGAGAAAAGTCAGTAGCGTTAAACAAGAAAGACTGAACTCAAGGTTTAGATGTAAATTTTCCTCTTGTCTGTCAGCATTCTTAAAATAGGTATTCTTTCAACAAATTTGGAAAGCTATCCACGCTTAAAGCAGAAGGTTTGTTCAGAAAGAAAGCAGCCTGTAGATGGGTTTTCATACGATAACTTGCACAAGTTAACACACAATTCTGAAATCATGGAAAAACAGACTGCTCTGCAATCTACATTGAAATGTCATATCTCTTGACACATTGCTTCATGCATTTCTGAATCTCAGGAGTATGATTAATAGCCAAATCTGAATTTGCAGGTGACCATATCTGATAACTTTATATTTAGATGTTGCCAAGGCCTCTCCTCAATTTACAGATAAATAAGTTCAAAGGTCAGAGAGAAAATATTTATTAGATTTATTCTCATATTTTTTTATTTCAAACTATATTAATTCAGATTTTAGTTTTTTTCATTCAAGAAAATAATATATTGTTCTGGTTAGATTGAAAGCTACACTGCAACAAATATTAATACATTAAATATAACTTTTTTTACATTAAATAAACTTAATTAGATGTGATATAAGACACGTGGAAGTTATTAGAAGTTATAAGAAGAAGTAAACACAGACACTTTATTGGCAACTACAGCAAATTACTCTCCTTGCTTCATGTGTTCTGAGTATGCTGATATCTACCAGCTGGTTAAGAAAGCTGTGGTTAATTTACTCATCATTTACGTCCTGTTCCAATATACATAGAGGTCAGCTAAAAGATAAAAACAAAAAAAAAAAAAAATTGGTGTTCTACCATCACATTCAAGGTAACAGAAGACCAAATATATTTACTGTTTTTGTTTTTCCTTAAAGTACATATATCTAGAACCAGGTCATTACTTGGGAAAGAACACAATTAATTAATTAAGTCCAAACCTGAAAACATCCACAACAATCAACCCAATAACATCTCCCTCCATCAATGTAAAATAAATATATGCTAAACAATTAGATAGATAAGTTGAAGAAATCATAGAATCACAGAATAGTAGATTCATAGAATCAACCAGCTTGGAAGAGACCTCCAAGATCATCCAGTCCAACCTATCACCCAGCCCTAGCCAGTCAACTAGACCATGGCACTAAGTGCCTCATCCAGGCTTTTCCTGAACACCCCCAGGGACAGTGGCTCCACCACCTCCCTGGGCAGCCCATTCCAATGGAAAATCACTCTCTGTCAAGAACTTCCTCCTAACATCCAGCCTATACTTCCTCCAGCACAACTCCTAGGACATTAATTTTAAGCCTGCCCTTAAGGATCAGAAATTTTCTGAATAGTTAAATTTGTAACTACGAAGTATATATTTAAGAATACTGAATCTACATTTTTTTTCCTCTCTGTTTCAATAAAATTTCTTGAGTTAAGGACTGATTTATTTAATGACATCTGACTTAGTGTCTCTTTTCCAATCAGCTGACTCAAAAAGTGTCGTCTTTAGGATATATAGCTTAATATCAGTATTAATCCATGAAGTGCAATGTTAAAGTAGACCTCCACTTCTAAACAAACACAAAGTAAACTGATTTAGTAACAAACACATGATTTATGCAGGACTTTTGGCTCAGTGGAAGCCATTGCTTCAGCATAAGAGTTTCAGGACATAGAGTTTATTTGAATAAAAAAGGTATGTTGTAATGACCTGTGAGAATCACTGTTGGTAGCCAAGTCCCAAGTACAATGTGAACTGGCAGGCAGATTGATGGTGATTTGGGAAATTCAAGTGAGCATGATCAAGACCTCTCAAATGGAAAATTAAGGAATATTTTACATGGATATTTTGGTAAGCATTAAAAACTTTTTAATGAAATTTATGCAGGCTCAATTCTTTGAAGCATATAAACAAACAGTCATTTGCACTATATGACCACCTTAAGACACCCAAGTGTCCTCTGAGAATAGAGCTGATAGGAACTGGTTGCCAGTAATAGGTTAGAAAGCCAACCGACCATGAGAGGAGCTGTTGCCTTCTGCCCTCTTGCAGGTTTCCTGAGAGCTTACAGGAGCAAGACATTCTACTATGTCTACTCTGTGGCACAAGCCCTACGAGGAAAGGCTGAGGGAGTTGGGATTGTTTAGCCTGGAGAAGAGGAGGCTCAGGGGTGACCTTATTGCTGTATACAACTACCTGAGGGGTGGTTGTAGCCAGGAGGAGGTTGCTCTCTTCTCTCAGGTGGCCAGCGCCAGAACGAGAGGACACAGCCTCAGGCTGCGCCGGGGGAAGTTTAGGCTCGAGGTGAGGAGAAAATTCTTCACTGAGAGAGTCATTGGACACTGGAATGGGCTGCCCAGGGAGGTGGTGGAGTCGCCGTCCCTGGGGCTGTTCAAGACAAGGTTGGACATGGCACTTGGTGCCATGGTCTAGCCTTGAGCTCTGTGGTAAAGGGTTGGACTTGATGATCTGTGAGGTCTCTTCCAACCTTGGTGATACTGTGTGTGTGTGAATATCAGGAAATCCACACTGTATTTTCCTGACACTAAGCATTGTTGGTCTACTGTAGATTGATTCAGCCAAATGAAATATAAATTACTCCACTGACTTGTATGGACTAAATTCAAATGAGTGGCTGTAGAGGGGGGGGGAGGAAAGTTATGGTGCTTCATCTGGAATAAGCAATGTTATATGCATTATTAAAATAAATAAAAATAATATTTAAAAGCCAAAAATACAAGTCTCAGGTGAAGTCAAAGTATAAAGCAGTAGTTATGAACTAAATCAAACACGGTATATATGTTTATCATATTCAAGAATACTTTGTCACGAAATACAGGATGATCCTCCAATTACTGTTTTACCTCTGCATCCATTTGTTATCATCAATTTTGCAGAGGGATGAAACTGTTTCTATAAGCGTTTCTGATGAGCAGGACTTAAAATTCTTAAGAAAAAAATAGTGTTAAAGAGAACCATTTCCCACCCTCCCCTGCTGTGCTGTCATCTTTAGCTATATATAACTTAAATATGTTATTTCTATTATCTACTCAGTATATGTTGAATTAAAAATAATTGTCTCACGGTTAATTGTCCTGAGAAAAGTTTAAGCTTCACAAAAATTCACCCTATCTTCATACTGTTATTAAAGTACTTTGATAGAGATTACAATTCACCCTATCTTCACATACTGTTGTTAAAAGTACTTTGATAGAGATTACAAGACAGGGTTTGTTTTATGATCTCTGTTGGGACTTTCAAACAGAGGTAAAAGAACAAATTTATGTTTTTTAATAGAACTTTGACATATCGTATTGCTGTAGGAAGTGTTTTAATGATGTTGTTCATCGTAATCGCTTTTTATTTGTAATAGAAGTTTGGAAATTTACAAATACATACATAATGATTTATGAAACAGCATTTAAATGCAGTCCTAATTATTCTGTCTTAACAGCTAATATAAATTACTTGGAGGCTCAACCTGAAACAGCCACCCATGCTGAGGCTGAGGGAGCTGGGGTTGTTTAGCCTGGAGAAGAGGAGGCTCAGGGGTGACCTTATTGCTGTCTGCAACTACCTGAGGGGTGGTTGTAGCTAGGAGGAGGTTGCTCTCTTCTCTCAGGCAGCCAGCACCAGAACAAGAGGACACAGCCTCAAGCTACGCCAAGGGAATGTTAGGCTTGAGGAGAAAGTTCTTCACTGAGAGAGTCATTGGCTACTGCAATGGGCTGCCCAGGGAGGTGGTAGAGTCGCTGTCCCTGGAGCTGTTCAAGGCAGGATTGGACGTGGCACTTGGTGCCATGGTCTAGCCTTGAGCTCTGTTGTAATGTGTTGGACTTGATTATCTATGAGGTCTCTTCCAACTCTGGTAATACTGTGATATTGTGATATTTTATTGACTCCTAATGCAGTCAATGTGATACTTATGAAAATAAATAAAAAAAACCTTGATTAAAGATTAAAACTAGAGTGTGTTTTAACAGTTTATTTCTTGGAAACTCTGCTGTCAACTTTGTTAAAAACTAGTAGATTTCAATAGAGGAAAATATAAGTATCTGCGGTGATAACATAATCTGAAAAGCCACTCAAAATTAAAATACAATATAACAAATCTGCAAAGTTACCTAATGGACAGCTGTTGCTATTGTTCTGGTGATGCCTCTCAGGCGTATTTCACATCTGGCATGAAACAGGATTTTCACCTTGCTTTCTTTTGAAATGTAAAAAAAATACAATGAATAGTGATTATGCCAGAGATATGTGTACCTGGCAAAGGTTTCTCCAACTGAAATATCAGCATGCAGCATAAATCTGTTTTGTATAGATAAGATAAATATATTCCAATCAATTTTGGTTGCTTCTAAAACCCACAAATATTTCTGTACTAAACATACTTTACTTGTTTTTTTGTTGTTAAAAGCTAGATTAATAGTTGCTGAGACTGATGATTTGTCATGAACAGTCACATTGAGCACACCTTAAGTAAGTTTGTTGATGCCATTCTAATTAATAACCTTTTAATGGGAAGCAAGGGTGAGGGAGAAGTATTTTTTTTGCCATCTGTTGTACCCTTTTCTTGATTTCATGGAAACCCCTCCTGTCATGGCAAGATTAAAGCTAAGAAACACTAAAGAGCACACTGCCATGTCTACCCTGTACTGCAGCAGCAGAGTAACGGGAGTGTGTCCCTCAAACCATGATTAAACGGTGGACAGAAGCAAGAGGGAAATACAAGTGGAGAGAAGGTTACTAGGTCCAAGTATCTAAGGAAGTCTCAATACCCCAAACCAGCTGAAGTAATTTGTTTCTGTAGGAACATATCTGCCACTGCTGCTGCTGTGTCAGACAAAAAATTCCACCAGTACTTAGAAGGGATTCCAACAAAAGCCCTTTTTATCCCTGAAGTCTGGCTGTTGCATGACTTTGTTACCTTATGTTACTGTCTGATTTGTCTGTGCTAACATTGACCTTGACTCTAAGCGTACACATCAAGGCAAGAATCATAGAATCATAGAAACAGTCAGTGTTGGAAGGGACCACAAGGACCACCATCTAGTTCCAACTCCCCTGCCATGGGCAGGGACACCCTACCGTAGATCAGGCTAGCCAGAGCCTCATCCAGCCTGACGTTAAACACCTCCAGGGATGGGGCCTCAATCACATAACACCACCTCCCTGGGCAACCTGTTCCAGTATCTCACCACTCATGTTAAAGAACTCAATAGGATTGAAGGCTCAATCCTATTCTTCTAATGCCATGTAGCTTCCCTCAGAATTTTTAATGACTTTCCAAGGATTACATTAAACAACTAATGATTATATTAATGGCAGCAGCACAGTGGGGTGATGGAGGAGTGGGGAGAGTTACAAAGATACTTTCGACTAGATATATTAATTTCAGCTTAATGTTTTGGTTCATTCATAACCTAAGCTCATTTAAAAGTCTGTAGTTCTGAGACAACAAGCAGACCTCAATTACTAGGTCATTCATGAAGTACTTAACATTCAGCTTTCATAGTAATTAGAACAATCCTATTTAAACTTCTATTTCATTTAATATGCATTTATAATTGTTGTGAAGGGGGAAATTAATTAATGCTAGAGCACATTTTCCAAAATTAATATTGTTTGTTAATTTTGCTATTCAGAACTCTCGCCACCCCCAACCACAAATTTTAATAATATTTTGGTTCTTACACGGTTATGGAAACATTCCATGGATAATATCTACATCTAATAGAACCAGCAAAATAGATAAACATTAATTGAACTGGGAGACACTATTCCCGCGGTCAAATTTCTCTTGCCCACTAGATGGGCTCAAGCTCTTTCTGCTCTGTGGCAGAAGGCAGTAGAGAATTACAAAGAGGCATTTAGGCATTTACTCACAGATTATTATTATTACCCTTGTGGGGGCTAGCCAGTCCAGACAGTGCCCAAATGCTTTCAGGGGACTCTGTCTTGTTGGACCTTGAGGCTTGAATCTTCCTGGCTTCTGGGGAAAGGACACAGACAATCTCTGACTTTGTCTCCTGGCTTCTTCTGGGTGATCTGTATATACGTCCAGGAATTCTAGGCAGGACCTTCAGGTGCAGAGGCAGGATGTTGTGCAGTCTCAGCACGATTCGATGCCGGCCACACATGACGATTGCATGCAGGCATCCAGGGTCTGCTTCTGGTAACACGCGGCAGTGGAGCTTAGCAGGCAAGCAATAAGGCAGTGTGCAGTAGCAGCATGGCTGGGCACAGCAGAGAGAGCATGGCAAAGAGCAGGGAAGCAAAGCAGTGACGCAAAAGCAGGTTGTTCACCTGCGTATCTCCTTTTATCCATGTGGGCCGAGATGAATTGCCCTTTGGACACAGAATAGCCAATCAGGATGGCAGTTAGCCAAACCATACCATATCAGGCAAAGCCACAGGCTCACTTTTCCCTAATTTGGGAAAAGCACAGGCCTTGTACCAGGCAGGCACAAGCTAAGGGTGTGTACCGTACACCACAGGACACTGGGCAGGCCAGACTCTATGGTTCCAGGTTTTGTGTTCGTTTCCTGTGCTTGCCTGTCTGCTGGAGCAGAAAAGCATGCCTAGGCAAGGCAGGACAGTTATAAGCCTATTTTGGGCCTATCAAGCCTACCATGACAGTGATTTTCATCACTTTCTGTGGAAGAAGCTTACCTGTTTGTGTTAAGTAAACTGGATCAGAGACTGGAGACGAAGAAAAAGGACCAGATGAAAAAAAAAACAAACAGAAACCAAACACCTTCCTTCATTTCATACAGTAAATTTAAAGTAAAGTTTCTTGTTTTCATTTTCAAAGCTGTGTTTACATGCTAACCTCCCTTTCTTTCTGACTTTTCATCTACAGAGAAAATGACTCTCTTGTCTAATATTTCCACAACCCATCTCTCATCTATCTCATTAGACAACTGAAAAATACATGATTATGCTTCTTATGGGTTAAGTTGAATATTTGCTGCTGTTATTCAAAACCATCCTCCTTCATGTCAGATGCAAAATTAAAGTGCTGGATGGAACAAAGTATTATAGGGCTTGAAGTTCATATTGTAACATCACAGTAGCACAGTATCACAGTATCACCAAGGTTGGAAGAGACCTCATAGATCAAGTCCAACCCTTTACCACAGAGCTCAAGGCTAGACCATGGCACCATGTGCCATGTCCAACCTTGCCTTGAACAGCCCCATGGACAGCGACTCCACCACCTCCCTGGGCAGCCCATTCCAGTAGCCAATGACTCTCTCAGTGAAGAATTTTCTCCTCACCTCAAGCCTAAACTTCCCCCGGCGCAGCCTGAGGCTGTGTCCTCTCGTTCTGGCGCTGGCTGCCTGAGAGAAGAGAGCAACCTCCTCCTGGCCACAACCACCCTTCAGGCAGTTGTAGACAGCAATAAGGTCACCCCTGAGCCTCCTCTTCTCCAGGCTAAACAACCCCAGCTCCCTCAGCCTCTCCTCGTAGGGCTTGTGCTCGAGGCCTCTCACCAGCCTCGTCGCCCTTCTCTGGACACGCTCAAGCATCTCAATGTCCCTCTTAAACTGGGGGGCCCAGAACTGAACACAGTACTCAAGGTGTGGTCTAACCAGTGCAGAGTACAGGGGCAGAATGACCTCCCTGCTCCTGCTGACCACACCATTCCTGATGCAGGCCAGGATGCCACTGGCTCTCTTGGCCACCTGGGCACACTGCTGGCTCATGTTCAGGTGGGTATCGATCAGCACCCCCAGATCCCTCTCTGTCTGGCTGCTCTCCAGCCACTCCGACCCCAGCCTGTATCTCTGCATGGGGTTGTTGTGGCCAAAGTGCAGCACCCTGCTGCACCCATGAGAGGTTTCCTCTTCTCATTGCTGCTATTGGGTTCCGAGCTTTTGGATGTTGTCTCTCTTCCGCTGAGATGGCAGCAGGACAGGAAAGGCTGGGGGAGTAGCTCACTGGCTTGGGTTTTTAGCTCATTTGCTTCTGCTTGCTGATACTTTCTGCTGTGCTTTTTCTGCAAACAGGCTAAAGTAATTGTGCATTGTATTAGTATTATCTCATTTTTTCAGTAAGCTCTTATCTCAGTTACTTATCCCGATCTGGATTTTTTGTGTGTTACTTTTCCCTCACTTTGGTGTTGTAGGCAAAAGGCTGTGTTAAGCTCGCACAAAGCCCAGTCATATCCTTCCTCAAATATGGAGGAGTTCTATGTAAGTGCTATGAAAGAAATATTGTTCTTTGAATTTGTTATTGGCAAGGATGGGATCAAACTGTATTAACAATATTCCTGAAAGGCACTGCAGATCTTTTTCTCAAAGATCTTTGATAATGTGGCGTTAACAACATTCACATTTAATCAGCTCAGCGATTCATGCAGTTTACAAATTTGTGACACAAGCAGTATGACTATTCATTTTTGTTTACACTTTCTTGTCTTTGAAAAAATTTTATTACTAACTGTTCTTGAAACAAGTCAAAACATTTTTACAATCTTTCAACAACTGCCATGTTTGCTAAGCTCACCAATTTGTGTCATTCGCCTCTGTATTAACACAGTTTGGTGCATAATTTCTTGCAATGTAGTGGCCAGAAGCAGACATGATAACAAAATTAAACATTGATTTTTACTCCTACTTTTCTTATTATGTAGGCTTTTGTCTCTATTCTCCTTTTTGCATATCCCAGTATGAAGTCTGTCTGCTTCACAACAGCATGGACTTCACTGTTTTTTTTCTTCAATTCATAATATACTTCACAATGTAACAAATGGAATAATTTGTACCTTCATTTATAGTTACCTATTCTTCCTAAACCATCGTTGATTCAGTTAGAGCACTAAAATATAGGCACCATATGGTTTATAAACAATAAACTAATGTATTTAGGTAGATTTTTGAATAGAATAGAATAGAATAGAATAGAATAGAATAGAATAGAATAGAATCAACCAGGTTGGAAGAGACTTCTAAGATCATCCAGTCCAACCTATCACCCAGCCCTAGCCAGTCAACTAGACCATGGCACCAAGTGTCCCATCCAGTCCTTTCCTGAACACCCCCAGGGATGGTGACTCCACCACCTCCCTGGGCAGCCCATTCCAATGGCAAATCATTCTCTCTGTCAAGAACTTCCTCCCAACATCCAGCCTATACTTCCCCTGGCACAACTTGATGCTGTGTCCCCTTGTCCTGTTGCTGGTTGCCTGGGAGAAGAGACCAACCCCCACCCAGCTACAGCCTTCCTTCAAGTACTTGTAGACAGCAATGAGGTCTGCCCTGAGCCTCCTCTTCTCCAGGCTAAACAACCCCAGCTCCCTCCCTTTCTGACAATAAAGCTCAAAACAGAATGCAGAAAAAACAAAATCAAGAAAAGTACGCAACACTGTTTAAGGAGACAGAAGGCTGATAATAAAGGAGAAATCTTACAATGTTTCACAATTCCAAATTAAAACTTTAAATTAGAAATAGAAAAAAACATCAGGTTTATGGAGCAAGTGAATTCTCACACTTTAATAACAACATATATGTCAACAGGAATGTGAATGAAGAAATAAAATGTGAAAGTTGGAAAGTTAGTATTAACTAGTTAAAATAAATTCTGCATCAAAAGAAGAACTGCAGAACCTTTCCCTTTCTTTCTCAATTATTAATTCCACTTCATTTTGTCTTTCTGAAAGCTACAAGTTTACCCAAGACAAGCAGACAAATGTCTAAATGGCTGTGAAAGAGATACCCTATAGAAAAGAAGTATTAAAAGAAACATAGCAGCTGCTGAGATATGTCAGAGTTTTGCAATCCTTCTCTTTACTATTATCCAGAATAAGAGATGGAAATATTTATATTGTGTGTTAAGAATAAATTTATATAATCTGTTATAACAGGTGTAGCTTCTGGCAGCTGGAGGAAGAAGGAGAAGTTCTATTTTAAAATCTTTACTGTAACTCATGTATGTGTGTCTTAATAGCATATATGTTCATTATCTATACATAAATACAAACCTGCAGAAAATAATTTTGTTGGGAGATGAGGAAATTTTAAAAAGGACAAAAAAAAACCAAGCCTGATTTTTTTTTATCTGCCCAGCAGAATCTTGCCAAGAAGCCGACTTCGTTCCTCCCATGAGTTTACAGCTCCAGAGAAGAATGCTCTCTTCAGCTACTTGTATCTCATGAGGAGAGATGTGAAATTTCTCCGTGTAAACACATGCCATCAGAGAAAAATAGGACCTGAGACTAGCAGTGAAAAGGATAATAAAAACTGTTTGACTTTCTCTTTCCAGTAAATGTATAACATTTTTTAGTTCTGATTCATGCTCAGTGTGTTCAGCTCCTTGAAATACACTATTTATACTCTGTTAGAAGGTTTAACTGAACGAGCTGTGACTGCTCTTCCCATTCTGTCTTGGCACTATGTTGAAATGAAATACACGTTTTTACTGAGTATATGTTGCTGTGGTTTACCTATGCATTATTCATGGTATCCCATTTCTTAGTTAGAAGTCTCTGGGTCCTAGGACCCCGTGTATTGATGTTTGTTTCCATTTGCCACTTTCAAAGTAGGATTTGATTTTATTCTCAGTATAATTGCCTGTAAACTAGGTGCACTTTCTTGTGGTTTCTCCAGTGGGGTGTACTATTTATGGAAAGTGATAAGTATTCTCTTTTTTCCTCTAAGTCTCTAAGTCTCTTATCTTTTGGTCTGGACTTTCTTTAATCATGCATCCTTTGTCTGAACGCTGCTTTGAGCATTTATTTGCACACTTCAGCTGCATTTGTGCACCTAGATCTGTCTCTCAATAATCTGTCTTGAAGCATTTAGTTATGTGTCTTACCAATCGACGTGACTCTAGTTAGCAAGTCTTTCATGATTCCAGTGCTGCATGTGGATGCCAGAGTTCTCAGCTGCTTAACGTTAGTAATCTTTTTTGCATATAAAAACATGTTATCATATTCAGTTTTATTCATTTGTGGGTCATAATCCTCAGACACCTTTATTCTGCTGTTTCAGTGTTTTGGACATTATTGTTAGTTACAGAATTTTGCTCAACTACTCCTTTTCCCTGCCCAATTAGCTTTTAAATGATTTTCTTTTAATTTTCCTTTATGTTTTAATGACCACCTTTCCACACGGGATCAGTTTTTGCTTTTCACTGCTAGGTTTTTATTTGGAAATGTTGTAGTCATGGTTTATGTTCGTGCATACCATTTTGTTTTCAGTCAGGCCTTGCATGTGATTTTGGCTCCCATAGTCATAAAACAAACATCTATCTTCCACAGACTTTTCCTGTTTTTCCAGGTGGATTATAGTTTGTCTATGTCCACTTACCCCAGCAGGTCAAGAACCTCCTATCCAGATACTGAACGTTCTGAAATCCAGCACTTATAGCTGTTGGGTAGAAGCTGCAGTCTGTGTACATGGCGTTACATGTCTACACACAGTAAATTCAATATCACTCCAGAAAAAATAAATAGAGGTATCATACTCTGCATATTTCCTGGGGGCTTTCTAACATTTCCTGGAAGCAGCAGATGTGCTTCTTCTGCCTTCTTTCGAGAGCTATGAAAATATTTCACATATTCTCCTCAATTATTCTTTGCATATAGAGAAAATCCAATGTAAAACTGAAGTGAATGCACACAGGCTTATGTCTTGTAAAAAATGATTCCCTCTTTAAGACAAGAATTTACAAAGGTATTACACTGAATCTGGATTCAAAACATTTTTGTTTGTTTGCTTGGGGGGTTTTGGTTGGGATTTCTTGGGTTTTTTTTGATTGGTTGGTTTTGGTTTTGTTTTGAGGAGCGAGGGTGTTGGTTGGTTTGTTTGTTCTGCAGCCTTCTCCAAAGTCCTTCCACATGCAAACTGGCTTTTCTCAAAGATTCGATGTATATTATTAGTTGGGAGTCAAAAGGTGTTGCTAGTTTTCCTTGAGCATGTTTAAAACAGTTTTATGTTAAGCGGTTGTGCTCTATAAGCATTGCTTTATTAAAATTCTTTTTAATTAGCAAGCTGCATTTGAAATATATATGTGGAAAAAGTTCAGAAAGCTTCTCAGTAATCTTAAATCTGAATGAAATCAGGAAAAGTAAAAAGTAAAAAGTTAGAGTTGGCTGAGATCTACAAATAAAATACTTTCAAGGCAGTGTCAGTCAAGTATTTAAAGCTCCCAGGCTCCTTTGACACATCATCTCATTAAGTTTATTTGTAAGATGATGTAAGCTTTGAAGCGACACTTTTTATTCAAGGTGTTCTGGTGCCTCTGGCTGTTTTTTGCCAGGTCTGACATTTCACAGCCTGTCTTAGAACTGTAACTTGAGTTAATCCATGAAACTAAGGATCTCATATGAACAAATGTCTAGATAAGAGAACAATCTCTTGTTTTGGCTTACTGTGACAAACGTTTGTACTCTACAACGCAGCAAATCAGTCCCCCACTGTGTGTTAGAAGGTTCACTAAAATGAATTTCTCTAAGATGTGAATGCTATTCCAAGCAGAACATGCAGACATACATGAAATTACTGACTTAAAGGTAAACTCACTGGGAAGAAATACATGTCTCGCCTTAACCTGATTTCAAGACAGCGATTTGGACATGAGGAATTGTGCTTCAAATCTGGGTCCTGTTTAACTGATTAGGTGGGAAGTAGATATAAACTAGTTTTGTTCAAAGTGGCTGGACTCAGTAGTTTTGGGTTATTTGGGTTTTGATGAAGGCTTTCTTCTTTTTTTTTATTCCTTTTCTTAAAACATCTGCAATGAACATTCAAGTTCACTTTAATCAAAAGCGTAAGTTTTTTCCAGACAGAATAATGCTGAGTGAAAAAAAACAAAACCAAAAAAACCCAAAAACTTTCATTGGAGCAAATGTTACAATATGTTGTTTGATTGTATTATATGAATGAATTAGCAGAAATACAAACACAGTTATTACCTCTGGAGTCATAGTATCGCAGTCTCACAGTATTACCAAGGTTGGAAGAGACCTCATAGATCATCAAGTCCAACCCTTTACCACAGAGCTCAAGGCTAGACCATGGCACCAAGTGCCACGTCCAATCTTGCCTTGAACAGCTCCAGGGACGGCGACTCCACTACCTCCCTGGGCAGCCCATTCCAGTAGCCAATGACTCTCTCAGTCAAGAACTTTCTCCTCACCTCAAGCCTAAATTTCTCCTGGCGCAGCTTGAGGCTGTGTCCTCTTGTTCTGGTGCTGGCCACCTGAGAGAAGAGAGCAACTTCCTCCTGGCTATCCTTCAGGTAGTTGTAGACAGCAATTAGGTCTGCCTTGAGCCTCCTCTTCTCCAGGCTAAACAATCCCAGCTCCCTCAGCCTCTCCTCATAGGGCTTGTGCTCGAGGCCTCTCACCAGCCTCGTTGCCCTTCTCTGGACACGCTCAAGCATCTCAATGTCCCTCTTAAACCGGGGGGCCCAGAACTGGACACAGTACTCAAGGTGTGGTCTAACCAGTGCAGAGTACAGGGGCAGAATGACCTCCCTGCTCCTGCTGACCACACCATTCCTGATGCAGGCCAGGATGCCATTGGCTCTGTTGGCCACCTGAGCACACTGCTGGCTCATGTTCAGGCAGGTATCGATCAGCACCCCCAGATCCCTTTCTGTTTGGCTGCTCTCCAGCCACTCCAACCCCAGCCTGTATCTCTGCATGGGGTTGTTGTGGCCAGGAGTCCTAGAAATTTGTTCTAACATACACTTATTTACTGTATATGTTATGAAAGTATTTCATTACTCCATTTCAGATAAGAATTTGCACTCAGTCTATGGGCTGTTTGTATTTAAGTGCAGTTGTGTCGCTAACATGAACTCTGAAAGATGTGGAGAAGAAAGGGGAAGACAGGTCTGTTCACTTCTCAGAAGAGTTGCATTTCATTGCAACAAGAGATTGCAGTTAAAGAAAACTTTTTGTTTCTAAGAAACTTTTTGTGCTTGACAAATTATATTCGTGTATGAATCATTTCACAGCACTAGAACTATTTCCACACAACACTGAAGTGAAATCAACATGGCAGGTGCTTTAACAGTATGGCACAAAATTTTTGGAAATGAAGAAGGGAAAGCAGTGCTAAAATAAAGCTTTACAAAGAAAGATTGTAATCAGTCATTCAAACTAGAACGTATGGGTGCTTGACCTGTTTTTAGTTAAAGCTTTCCTTGTAAAGAAATACACAAGAAAACAAATTGTTTTCCTGAAAATCATTCAATCTCTGCATTTTAAATCTTCCATCTTATCAGTCAAGACAGTTCTTTTGACACCTAAGACTAAAAAAGGGAACACATATAAAGAGATAAAATTTATATGCAGATAAAATCAAGTGATTGTGAGGCACCTTGACAGCTATTTGAAATGAGAAAATTGCCAACAGTATTTTAAGAAGAGATACATCTCCTTGGGATTTCTGCATATAGTTCTCATGGTCAAATACTATGGCATAAAATCTTGACAGCTTGATCAAAATAGCTTGTACTTAGCATTTTTCATATCTGAAGAAAAAGAAGTACTATAAGCAAGCCTTTCAATTTATATGCTTTCCATCATGGTATTTAGTCAGGATGCAGAACAACTTCCTTCAGTCTGTCACTTGGACTCTCCTGCCTCCAGAGCCTGATCTGCTGTACATGTGAACACCAGTGGCAGGGCTTTTACTCTGTCTGGCCCCAGGACTGGATACCCTAGTGAGTCCAGCAGTGCTCCACTTTCATTAGCGAAGTATTTGCTACTGAGTGGATAAATATATCCATATCAGTCAATGAAAAATTTCTTTTGAAACCATTAATTCTCATGATACACTTGAAAATTAAGAACATTTTTATTATACCAATTTCACACACATGCAACATCAGAGAAATGAAAGTGAAATTAGGATGCAAGTAGAGCATTTGCCACTGAGAATAAATCTAGAATACAGTTGACTTATAACTCCCTGTTGTAGCTAGGAGGCAAATTTCTTTCTTAAAACTACTTAATACTGAAGTAATTGGATTTAATTTTTTTCAAGACAATTCTAAACCAATGAAAGCTACTAAAATGCTGTCTTGTTGCACTGCACTAAGCTGTAACTGCAGGACACATACAGCACAGGTCAGTTTAAAGAATTTTCATTTCATTACAATAATTTTAAAGTATTATAATTATGCACATCACAGATGAATAACAAATATCATACTAAAAATATTTAGAAGTAGATGGAAGTGCAACTGCACTGCTGCAAAGTAAGGAGGGAAACACTGCTCAGAAAACTGCTGAAAATGGAATCTCAGCACTCTCCTGTAGGTTCTTAGTGTTTTGGATGTGGTTGCTTGTGGGTTTTTGTGTTTTTCTTTTTCTTTTAGCGTCAGAAGGTAACAACAACAAAAGGCATCATTATTGGAAATGTCAGTTTTACTGTCAAAAACCAGTTACCTGAAAATAGACCATAAAGCAATTATAACATTGTTCCAGTAAATTGAAGATGCCACTTGCTAATATGTATGATCAAGAGAGATGATAAAATAATAGTTTCTGCTTTACAATTAGATTAAGAGTAGTGGTATTTAAAATATGGATTTAGTTTTTGTTATTGAAGGAAGAAAGAGAATTACAGCAGGAGTAAATCCAGAGAAAAATATTCACAGGTGACTTCACCTAACTGGCAAAAAGAGAGCTTAAAGCTATAGCTCTCAGTACCAATCTGAGGCATAGATGAAGTGGAATGTAAGCAGTAAAAGGTTCACTCCCACATTCTGGGACTGGTCTCCACTGGAACACTTCATGGTTTCAACCAAGACTCTTTAGAACTTCATCCCTAAGACAACAATGCAGTGCAACTGAAGACAGTCCATCTGATCTTGTAGCATATATGTGCCTTTCTTGAAAAGCAGAGACTAAGTGGACGTTTGCCCATAGCTGATGGTGGAGTAGTCTCATTTTTATAGCATTACTCTGCAATAGTTTTTGTTTATTTAAAGAGTATGTTCTTTAAATACCATCAAACTAGGTCTCCTGGGACATGATGTGAGTCAGCCACACTCAGTCTTTTTCAGTGACTAAATCCAAGTCATGCTTTTCAAAGCCAGCAAGAACTGTGATTTTGTAAAAGCAACGATGTTCTGTGTCAGAGTTTCTGCTCACATCCAAGCAGAAGAAGTAGAACTCTAGAGTTTAATTTTAAATGGTTGATCTACACTTTTCAGTCTTTTTCTTTCAAACTTAGCAAGCAACCACAATGGCTATGGCAGTGACAGGAAAACACTTGTTTATTAGGTATAATGCTGCTAAATGCAATATAGGTGACTTTATGGTGTGGCACCAGTACATTTCCATTATGAACTTTGTTGTTTTGTTGGCACTGAAGGCCTCATAAAGCGTCACAAACCAAGCTGTGATCAGACAGTTGCCCTTAACTCTCTGTGAAAAAAATGGACAAGATAAAATCATGCTTAAGAATGATGATAAGTAGTATTTAATTTTATTTCTTTTTTGTACCTTTTTCTTTTTAAACAGCATTCAAAAACAGAACTCAGAATTGCACATTTTTCTAAATATTCAAAATGCATATTAAAAAGCCACATAAAAAGTTTTCCTGCTAGGACTTGCCAAATCTGTCTGGAAGCAAACCCATGGATATCCAGCCAGCCAGTGAGCAGTACTCTGGGCTCTATATTCTGAGACATTACCCTAGACTATTATCCAAGCCCAGAAAAAGAAATGTTACATGAACAGTAAAAGTATCTCCCAGGCATATGGAAAGTGTAAGGCCTTGCTGGCTTTCACTTATGATCAGATTGCCTATTTCCAGGGACACTAAAATCTGGACAGATAGCATCCTGTGTGAAGCAAAGATGTTTCTTCTTTCACAAGTGCCCTTATGCTCAGATACTTCAGTCTATAGGGGGATAAGAGAAACTGACAAACTCATTCAGATCTATTTTATCCTAGTGACATGTTAAAGATTATGCTTATCACAGTTACAGCCACTTCTGAAGCGAAACGAAACAGAGTGATGACATAGAATAACATCCACTAAGGTTAAGAAAGGCTTAAGAAAAAATCTTAGCCAATTGAAACTTCAGGTAATTCTAGGCAATTAATCAATCTGCCTGCTAAGAAAAATTCTGTTAAGTATTTGTTCAAATCTCTTCACAGCCAGTCTTTCTCCATGGCCCATGCACATTCATACATGTGAGTTTTCACTCATCAAGATGCTCACAGGAACAGTGATCTGCTGCCACTGAAGTTGATGTAAAAAAACTGGTTTTGACTGGAAAAGTCCCAAAACGCACACTTTGAGTTTTACACTGTACTGTCACACATCAAGCATTAAAGATCTACACGTGACATGTTATGATATATACAAAATTAATACTGATATTTATTAATTTCGATATTCAGGGGGAAATTAACAAACAGTGAAAAAATTATTTATTAACATTAAAACTCACCAGAAAACTTATTTATAAGGTTCAAAAGCACGGTTGTGGATATTTACACAGAGGAAAACAGGCAATTTAAACAGTTAAGAACAATTAGCAGTATGCAAGCATTAATTGGAAAGAACCCTGTGGTCAATATGTTGCTTACCCTCTAGGGGGATTCACAAGTCTCCTTTCTGTTGAGGCAGAAAGCACAACAGAGTTTACAGTTACAGAAATCAGAACTTTAATTACAAACTGGCTTATTAGAATATTTACTCTCTAAATAATATCTTCAGATTTCTAGGGCTGCATTATAGTCAACGTAAACTTGAGGCTTGGCAAATTCCAGGTGGACAAGCTCATACATCAAATCTTGTAACACAGCAACATGAGCCTGGACCACGGCAAGCAGAGCAGAGCACAACGAGGCAGTGCACAATAGTAGAGAGCGTAAGGCAAAGCACAATGTGGCATAGCACAATGTGGCATAGCACAATGTGGCATAGCACAATGTGTCAGGGCAGCGTGCATGTTGTCAGAGCAGAGCACATTGCTTTACAGACTCACTCATACTTATCAATTGCCCGAATGTGATGGCTCATTTGGCCAAAGAGATGCACCAATCAGAATGGCACTTTGTCAAAACTGACCATATTAGGTGAAACCAGGGCTTGCTTTACCCTTATTTGGGAAAGACACAGGCCATGCATAAACAAGTCCATACACCTTGTTTATCACTGCAAGGCAGAACAAGTCTGGGCAAGTCTTGGACCCTCAGACTGGGTGTTTCCAAGCCTTTTGTCTTCTTTTCTTTTGCTCTGCTCCCCACCTTCATCAGAAGGAAGGGATGAGCAGGAAATCACAGGATCAAGCTTAGGCATGCCAGGACATGTACTAGGCCTATATTGGCCTTCCATGACATGGAAGCAGCTGCATTCGGATTGGCTATATTAAGTAGTGGTGGGTCTCAAAACACAGGACTACAGACATCTCAGATCTCTGCTAGAAAAGTTAGATAGCAGAAAGAATGTCACAGAATCATAGAATCAACCAGGTTGGAAGAGACCTCCAAGATCATCCAGTCCAACCTAGCACCCAGCCCTACCCAGTCAACTAGACCATGGCACAAAGTGCCCCATCCAGCCTTTTCTTGAACACCCCCAGGGATGGTGACTCGATCACCTCCCTGGGCAGCCCATATGATGCAATTTATAAGACACAATTGTAACTTAACAACACAGAAATATCAGAATGCCCTTTTTTTTTCAGTTTCTGAAAACTTGTAATAAGCTTGTACAGTAAAATATAAGATGATAAAAAATGAATAATTACTTTAAAAAAATAAAATATATGCCTCTGATTTAGTTCATCACGAGAAGGGAAAGAAAATTGACTGGACAAAAAAATTATATGCTGCTTGGGTTTGTTCATTAAGCCAAGTCTTTTTAAAAACATATCGTTCTATATGGAAAATGTTTTCCTGTTTCTTTGCAGCTGCATGAAAACTTCCCATTCAAAATGCCACTTTGTTTTGTCAATTCTTTTACCCATATCGTTGTAGATACCATTTAAAATGGTATTTCAAAGACAACAATCTTTTGAATCAATATTAATGACTATGTTTTCAATTTCTCAAGAGAAGAAAGGATGTTCAAAGGAAATTAATCTTATGTCTACACTTAACATATTTCCATATAGAATGTGCTTCTGGCCATTGGAACATCTGCAGGATTGCTTTCCTATATTTGCAAGTCTCTCTCTAATGAATTTTCAAAACAACTTCTGGAGTTTTATTTGACTGTTGTTTCAAGATAGATTCAATGCTGTGTGATGTCCTTATAGCCACAGGACTGATACTGTGAATTTGCTAGGTTTTGTTCCTGGCACATAATTCTTAGTTACTCAGATTGCTCTCAGCAGAACAAGGTGAAGCATGATGGAATTCCTTATTATGTGATAAAGAGCAGAAAAGACTTGCCTTATTGTTTCTGACTCCTGCTATCCTCTCCATATTTCTGGTAATCAGAAAAAAAAACATACAACTATCCTACAGAAAAGTAGTTTATAACAAAAAAGGTTTAAGAATGCCAAATCAAGATATTTCAAAGGGCACTTACTGAAATTCCTTCCAGTATATATCTCTATATTTCTAATTCCCAAAATGTGATACTGGGTTTGTTTTTATTTCCTGTTTGGTTTTGTTTGGTTGTTCTTTTGTTAGATTTTGGGGGGTTTGTTTGTGGCTTTTATTTGTTGGGGTGGGGGGTGTAGGGTTTTGGTTTTTTTTCAGGTGAGGAAGGGTTGGGGGGTGTGTGGTTTAGGACCACGAAATCGCTCAATCACATGGAAATTGTCTTTTTACTTTTCACTTGTCAAAAATGGTTCCCAACACGGAGACAACTTAAAAGCAAGAGAATTAGGCTGAATTTTGTCCAGTACATCCACATTCTGGTGGTATTAATAAGATGACAACATATTCTCGTTAATCTATCAGATCCCATTGAAATTGCATAGCAAATCCAGCAGACTACTGCTTTGCAGCTTTTATTAAAAACATGTTGGAAATACTACAGGAAAAAACATTTCAAAGTAAATATCGTTAACTCCATAAACAAATCTTCGGGCTTGGAGAGTTGAAACAATTTTCCCCTTAAACACCGTAAATCTTTGAGAAGTAAGATAACAGAATCCAAGCAAAACCCCACAATTCTGTCTCAGCCTAGGATTCTACAAGCAAACTTTCTGCTCACAATTTCACTCTTTTTCTTATTTGGATTATTAAATGCTATTTGCTATGGAACAAAACAGTTTTTGATGGCAAGAAAAGCACTATACCTCGAAGTAAAGCTTATTAAACATAAAATTCTTGTACGTCATGGTATAGGAGTGTTCTTTTCAACTTTTGAACTCCAGATTCATCAAAAGCATTGCTCCCCTGTATCAATCAAAGCAACATCTACCACTGCTGTGGAGAGGACTTATTCTTGATATAGTTAATTTGGTATCATTCTGAGTGAAGAAACTCTTGTCTCACTGAAATCTTTGAAGCTTATTCTAATTAAAATGATCTTTTCTATTATTTTACTGATTCTATACACTACATTCTTTTCTATGGCTAAAACTATTCCAAGAAACTGGTCTTAGCTGTCAGCTGCTTAGCACTTCATCTGTTCCTGCTGCTTATTCTTCCCTTGAAGTCACACTCCTGTGTTAAAAGCACTGAGCTTATTCCTGTGACCATCAGCCCTTATGCAATAAAGCCATGCACTGCAGACATCGGATGCCATTAGACTGTAAATCAAAAAAGCAGGGGGAAGGTTAGAAGCAGAACTATCATATCTGAAGGCTCAACACAAGTCTTTATAGCCTGTCCACAACTAGTATGAAAACCAAGGTTTCCACTTGTTTCCATGATCTTATACCTACATTTATACTAATACTAATGTCAATGCTAATACTGACTTCAGTAGTCACAACAACATCATATAAATTCGTGTTAATATCAATCTTGAAGATTCCTCATTCACTGTTGAAAACAGACGTCAGAAATCTTCTGTTCCTCTTTGTTTTTCATGCACTTCTATTAAAAGTTTACTTACATTTTGTCCTTATGTTCAATGCAGTACTCCCCAAATTTCTGCAATAAAATTTCTTAATCAATATTTACTCATAATACTACACATATTTCAAAAAGCAGAGATATCTTACAGACATCTGCTGTGTTTAATACCTGAGGTATATTCAATCCATGGTTCATAGAACAAGCTATGCAATAATATGAACTTACTTTGATTAAGTATTTTGCTGAGTTGCAATGTTAAAATATTGTTACTTCCTGACTTTATTAATTTCAAAACTTCAAGTTTTGAAGTTGTCTAAGCAGCTTATACATTTCGGCAATGTATGCTATGAACAAACTGTGTTGAACTTACATTCACAGAATCACAGAATTGTCAGGGTTGGAAGAGACCTCAAGGATCACCTAGTTCCAACTCCCATGGGCAGGGACATCTCACACTAGATCAGGCTGTGCAGAGAACCACCCATCCTAGCCCTAAAAACTTCCAGGAATAGGGCTTCCACCACCTCTCTGGGCAATCTGCTCTTCACCCTTACGGTGAAGAACTTCCTAACATCTAATCTAAATCTATCCTCCTTCAGCTTGGATCCATCACTACTTGACACCTTTAAAAGTCTCTCACCAGCTTTCTTGTAGGCCCCCTTCAGATATTGGAAGGGCACAAAAAGTCTTCTTGGAGCCTTCTCTTCTCCAAACTGATTAACCTGAACTCTCTCAGCCTGTCCTTACAGGAGAGGTGTTCCAGCCCTCTGATCATCCTTATGCCCCTTCTGTAGGGGCCTTCCAGCACAACCATATCTTTCTTGTAATATGGATCCAGAACTGGACACAGTACCCCAGGTGAATGTCTCACAAGAGTGGTGTAGAAGGGGAGAATAACCTCCCTCAGCCTGCTGGCCACACTTCTGTTTTCCACACAAGTGTTATATAAGAAATTCAAATTACTTCCAGCCAGAATCCAGAATATTTACAAGACTATCTGCACTGATGGGAAAAAGGTCGAGGCAAACAGTTCTGCTATTTTGCCACAATGAAACTCTTCAACTGAAAGGTATATTTTATCTGAACAAAAAGCAATTTTTTTTCCCAATTGCCTTGAAGACTACAGATTTAATATTCATTACTGTGCATAAGCCAGGAACTAGGATATTTCATGGAATACATTGCATTGCAGATAAATGCAAGGCTGAGTTTTGGCTGTATAAAGACATTGTGACTTACTGTTCTACTCCTCTACTCACCCAGCCTCGTATACTGTCCCGAACAAAATGGTTCAGAAATAAATTTTGGTGGTGGGATAAAATTTTAGCATTAATATGGCTACTAACATAAATTCTCTCTGATTCAGAGATAATCAGAGAACATGCATGTTCACTCTTTATTTCCTATATATTCAGAATACTTTTATCTTTTAGCAGGATTCAAAAGTTAAATGAAATAGAAATCATGGCAAGAAGTTTTGAGAAACAGTCACTGTTATAAAGATGGAAAATGTATGATGGAGACAAAAGAGTCTGTGAAGCTAAACCACCACCTTCATAAAATAGAAGGAAAAAAGTTATGTCTGATTTATACATGTTCATCAAGCTGACCATGATGAGAGTGTAAGGAAAGCTTCCACTGTGCTTTGTGGCAGCCAAAATCAACTGGAAGTATGATGATATTCTGGCATGTTAGGCCAGTGATAACATTCATGTATTTATAAGCAGCCAAAATGAACATCAATACTTGGTGTTGCAATGAACATTGTGTCTGTGTGTCCAGTATTATCAAGTTACCTATTGAAAATGTGTTTTGTTTTATGATCTATCACTTCGACCTTTTTTTCCCTTCCTTTTTTTTTTTCCAGATTAAATGACACTGGTCAAATGGCAAGATCAGAAGGAAAGATTTCTTTGAGTACTAAGCAATAAATAATTTGAAGAAATTAGAACAAATGTTGATAGCAGAATTTTCTCCATATCTTGTGAAATAAAGAACATAAAATGTAAAAGTAAATGTAGCAAAGTAAATGCTGAGGAAGGTGCCACATTAACTATGTCTTGGGCCTTGTCAGGTATAAGATTGAAACAATTTAGCAAGCATGCACTTGATTTGAATGTATAATTGCATTAATTACATATGCTGATAGGGTAATTGACTTTGCTAATGACAATTAGCCATTTGCACATACAATTACCTAATTAATGCGCACAAATTCAAATGAAAAATTGTGTCCTTCAAATGTTTTAAAAACCATTTTCTGTATTCTTGAAACTGGGATTACTAATAGCAGGTTATTTCTCTACTCCACATTTCTTAGTGGCTTTGTAATCTGCAGTCTTTAATCAGACAAGCATACTCTTCCACACCTGCATAGCACATGTACTTAGCTACACTTAGCTACAAGGAACATGAATGTACACCACATCTATACACCTCATGAGCTAAAAAGAGCAATCAGGAAGTTCTTTTCTGCAAATTTCTTTTTTCATTCTTTCTTTTTCTAATTATTTTTAATTAACTACTCCTGAACATAGCGTTAATCACACTAAGAATGCAGGAGATGAGATAACTTCTAAGGACTAAGGAGTGTGTCAAGAGAAGGGGGACGAAGCTGGTGAGCAGCCTGGAACACAAGTTCTATGAGGAAAGGCTGAGGGAGCTGGGATTGTTTAGCCTGGAGAAGAGGAGGCTCAAGGGTGACCTCATTGCTGTCTACAACTACCTGAAGGGAGGCTGTAGCCAGGTGGGGGTTGGTCTCTTCTCCCAGGCAACCAGCAATAGAACAAGGGGACACAGTCTCAAGTTGTGCTGGGGAAGGTATAGGCTGGATGTTGGGATGAATTTTTTTTCACACAGAGAGTGATTTGCCATTGGAATGAGCTGCCCAGGGAGGTGGTGGAGTCACCATTGGACTGGATGATCTTGGAGGTCTCTTCCAACCTGGTTGATTCTATGATTCTATGACTTTTGCCATGCTTATCTCAGGGCGAGCTATGAGCTATGACAATTCCTCTGAGTATCTTCTTGATACTGATTTCTTTTAGCTCTGGGAATTCTCTAATACAATGAGATAAGGATTCGTTCAACAAAATCACATTGCCTTGCAAGAAGGGCAACAGTGATGATGCATTTACAGGATCCCCCAAAATAGCTCCTCAATCCTCTGTGGTTGTCTGTTTTTTTGTTGTTGGTTTTTTTTTTTCCTTTCCATCCAGCTAATCATAAATAGCAGTCAAAAATCTGTAAAATTCATTACTGCAGAGTTCCAAAGAACAGAGGAGTTAGCAGAACTTTAAGTACATCAAACTAAAACATTAGAGGAGATTACTGAACTTCAGGATTGCATTTTCTATTGCTAACAATATTAATCATTTAGTTAACTATGGGATTCCAAAGCACTTTTCCAAATATAGTAAAAAACATAAACCAAGATAGTATAAGCCAGAACCTTTCCCTATGATCATGTCTTGCCTCCCACACAATGCATTTCATGAGATTGCATCAAGCCACTCTTATCAATTCCTAATCAAGTAGCAGAGGAAAAATAATTTCAAATTTAAACAAAACTTAAAAATTCCACAGATAAACAAAGCCAACAGGGGGGACCAAAAGAAAAGAAAAAATATGGGCAGCTCAAGTGAGCAATGATGGGATTTCCATACAAAGTTTCTCCTCTGAGTGGAAAGGTGATTGGGCAGTGGAACAAGTTTCGCAAAGAAGTTGAAAAGTTTTCATGTTTGGAAATACTTCAAACCCAACATGACATGATCCTGAGCTATCTGCTGTAGCTGATGCTGTTTTAAGCAAGGAATTGGAATTGATGATCTCCACAGGCCCCTTCCCACCTCAGCTGCTCCGTGATCCTACTAGAAGTGGCAGGGTATTGAAGGCACTGTGAAACAGATTTGGTGTATTTTGAAGTTATCATTAAAAATCACAGTCATTTCCCTGTAACTATAGTGCAGATTAGTCATCTAAAGAAATCCCCCAACATGAGTTAATCTTTTCTCCCAAAACTTTTATTCATGACACAAAGAGACATAAAAGACCACCAAACCACAAAGTTTGAATGTCAGTCATTCCTGCTCTTGTATCTATGAAAATCCAATATTTTACTTCATTTTCAGATGTCTTGTCACTGCTTGGCTGCCACTGCATCCTCATATATAGAGTGTGTTCATGCTTATCATTGTTGAATAAGGCTCTGTTGCCATTACTTCATTAAAATAGCAACTTAACCTACAAATAATTCTCATCAGTAAAAAAGGTGGTAGAGTCACTGTCCCTGGGGGTGTTCAGGAAAAGACTGGATGAGGCACTTAGTGCCATGGTCTAGTTGACTGAATAGGGCTGGGTGATAGGTTGGACTGGATGATCTTGGAGGTCTCTTCCAACCTGATTGATTCTATTCTATTCTATTCTATTCTATTCTATTCTAAAAAGCATAATATACAAGCACTTCTGATATAATCTATACCTAGATTCTTAGCTAAGTAACCAGACAGTTCAACATTTATTTGATTTCTGTACATGTTAAGGGGAGAAGAAATGATCATGTAGAGGTAGGACAGTATCTCTTTTTGTGCCTGCCAAAAGATTTCTGTGAGTTATTGTTAACAAATTCACATTGTGTAGAGATCAGTAGCGATATGAGAATATTAACATTGTTGTATTTCAGAAGAGTACAGGAAAATTTACATTTGCAAAGTGAGAGTCTTAAAGTTAATAGGAGCACACTGAGTCATAGTAGAGAGATACGTTAGGAGATTTTATTATTAAGGTTGTTATTTCACACTAACACATTTAGGCTGAACTCTAGCAGCAGTTGCACTTCCCTCCATTCTCAGAAAAGAAACCAGGGATGACTCAGTTCATAAAGCTGATGGACATTCTGCCATTATGCACTACACCAAGGATGACTGCATGCCCTCAGGTCTTGAGAGTGTACTTTTTTACCTCTGATGGAGTAAATTCACACTGCTCTCCTCTCTGGAGTGATAAAGCACTGGACATCAAAAATGTAAGATCTTATTCTGCCCTGATGATAACTTTTCATTTTAAATACCCAGTAACTTTCACTAAATTTATTAGGAAGTGATTAAAAAAGGATAAAAGAAAAAATCTGTACAAACAACTTTGCCTGTAATGGGTTGAAAGTGACTTAAGTGCATCATATCAGCCCAGTAGTTCAATATGTGTATAACTCAGAAGTTTTTTCTTCAAATTCTTTACCAAAATCATGTGGCAGATGGATGTGGACATGGACATGACATATTGCAGGTCAACATACTATTTACTCCAAGATATCCTGCAGATCTTTAACCCCCAAAGCACTCCTTTGTGAAGCTTCCACCTTTCTTAGACACCTGTGAGATGAATGAGAGTATGCTACAATTTTCCCTGCTTTCATGAAGTGCTGCTGTTTATCTTGCAGACAACTTATGAGCTAGAAATTCATACCATATAGATAATTAGATTTACAGGCAGATTAAAGGCTTTTAACTGCTTTCAATTCTTCCTCTCTGGCAATGTATCTTTAATGTGCAATTTTCTTGAAGTTCTAGCACCTTAACACCATAAAAAAGCTCATTGCAACGGCAAAACAAACTATGCTTTGTGTTAAAAGAATCATAATCTGATCTTGTTACTAATCTAAAGTCATGAAACAGCTGCTACTCAAAGCAGATCAATTGGAGATATCTTTATTTCTAGGGAGTCCTACTTTTTTTTCAATGCCAGGGGACTAAAAAATTTGTTTATACAGACAACCCATCAGTAGGTCAATAGCTACCTGCAGCATTCTAATTCTCATAAATAGCGAACACCCAAACCTCAAAGTACACGACAGCAACCACAGGTGCAACTTTCTTTGCCAAATTGCTCTGTTTGAATTGATAGACTGCTTTAGGAAAAGATAGTAATTATCTTTAGAAACTCTGCAAAGCAAGAGGAGCTTAATTTAATTTAATCAGTAGCACCGTAATTTATGGTGCATGCTTTAATTATTCAAAGCATAATGTTCTTCTCAGAAAACTGTCACTAGGGATACAGTTACTGGGAAAAATCTAGTCATATATGTGTTATATTGCCACAGTCACTGGAAATACTAGGTTGGTTTTCTTGGGGTGGGGGGGTGGTGGTGTTTGTTTGTTGGTTTTCCTTTCTTTCTTTGTTTGTCACAAACTGGAACAAAGAAAATTTCATGTCGACATGAGGAGAAACTTATTGACAGTGAGAGCACTGGAACAGGCTGCCCAGAGAGGTTGTGGAGTCTCCTTCTCTGGAGACTTTCAAAACTGACTTGGGTGCTTTCCNCTAGGTGATCCTTTCTTGGCAGGGAGGTTGGATTTGGTGATCTCTGGAGGTCTCTTCCAATCTCTAAAGTTCTGTGATTCTGTTTGTTGTTTTTTATATTTGGTTGGTTGATTTGGTGCTTTTTCTCTTTTACCTGAAAATTTTGATTCATTCTACTTTGTTAATGGTTAAGTAGGATTTTGATATTGATAGAATATTAATATATTTTATTTATACTTAATTATGCATTAAATGCACAAATTTATTCAACTATTTTTGGCCCAATTCCTGATATTCATAGTGCAAAGAGAGAGGACCAGGAGGAGCTATTGGGCCAGGCTGGGCCATCGTGCTCTGTACTGCATTTTGTATCACACACTTTATATAGTATTTTATTAGTACTCTTGTTCTTCTTGTTCCATGTAAGAACAGAACTATCCTTGAAAGCATATTGCTAAAAGCATGATTTTTTAGGTAATTTCTAAAACCTGGCAAGATAAGTAGGCTAACAATATCACAAGATTAATGATCATTAATAATAGTGACTCACATTTACATACTTCTAGATATTTCGTAACATATACATGATTTAGCCTCAAATGCTTCCAAGAGACAAAAAAATGAATTGCACTCACTTTTAAACTATGGGTCCTAACACAGAGAGCTGTTAAGTCACTGAATGAAGCTAGTGTTTTAAATGAGAGAGGGAATCCCAGAAGTCATGCTCTTGAGCCTTGATCAAACTACTAGCACTGCTAGAACAATGCTGAAAAGATAAAAATTAACAGTTTGAGTTTCTGATTGATTTTGTGTAGCAACTTTTAGTGGAATTGTCTTTAACTGTAGGTCATCATACTTGTGGTAAACAAACTCTCTCTTGCCAGTTATCCCCCAAAACTGAACATTGCCAGAGTATCCAATCCTAAATCATAGAATCATAGAATGGTTTAGGTTGGAAGGGACCTCAAGGATCATCCAGCTCCAACCCCCTGCCATAGGCAGGGACACCTCCCACTAGAGCAGGCTGCTCAAGGCCTCATCCAGCCTGGACTGCTTGCTTCAAATCCAATCAGTTTTGAATCTTATAGAGCTGCTTTGCTGCATTGTGGTTTCTTTACTGTTGATATTTAATGAGTAACTAGAGTGAGTTTCATATTATAAAATATATTGCCATTATTATAAACAAGGGTCCTCAGCTAAATGTGCCTTTGTTTTTTACAGTAATACGCCATAGCTTCACACAGTTTAAGAAGAACTGCTTTCTTTTCACATGCTGTTCCTCCTTTATGCAGAGAAGCTATCTTTGTTGCAGTTTTGCTCCATCTCTACTCCTCGCAGTGTCAAAGAGATAGAAAAAATTGGGCTGGAGTGTTTTACCACCAGTAGCTTTTTACAGCATGAGTGCTCCTATGGTTTTAGTTACAATTTTCTCAAAAAAAAAAAGCAGTAGAAGTCTCAGCTGACTAGAAAGCATGAGTTTTAACATGATCCATTAGAGCTTTAACAATTAAAGGTATCCTGAAAAGATTAGCATAGTGATCAGTGCATTTGGAGCATCTTTGCCACTCACTATTTGATCTCTCTGCAGTAACTGAACACGACATTGCTTCCTTAAGGCAATCAGTAAGACAATATTTAAAAGCAATTTCAAGATGCTGTCTCTTTGACTTCTTTTTATGTGGATTTCACAAACAAAATCAGACATTATTCATATTCCTTATGGGCTGATTATACCTAGGGAAAATTGTACTTACTCTAAGAAGCAGCCATGGTAAACACACTTAATCTGAATAATATCAAATTAATGTTCTTGTGTGATATTAATCTTCAGTGCTGGAAAGACACTGTCTCTTATGTCTTATGAGCCATAGCAACTGAACTTTTATCTTTGTAGAAAAGGATATGACATCTCCACCTGTAAGACTGTAATAGTAGGGAGCTTGGTGGATTTAGACCAAGTGTCCCAGATGACTGTCGTATTCTGAACTACCTCCCATCTTACAATATGAAGCATTTTGGTGCACAGTGTTGCCATAAAAAAAGGTTCTCTATCCACAGCCTGGTAGGTGAAATTATTCCTGTTTCTATAAAATGTGTCAGCCTCCTTGGACATCTGACAGTTCTTAAATATCCCCTTCAACTCTGTTTCTGAGTAGCGAATGAAGAGGGGAATTTTTTATGTTACTCCTAGCACCTTTGAGTAATCAAACTCTCCTACACTGCATATTCAATCATCACCATCTAATGGTTGGAGATGTATAATCAGACCTCATAAATGAGGCATGTCACTGCTTTATCTATAGTGAAGAACATTCCTCCTCATAGCAAAGCAGTGTGCATCTGACTTTTGTATTTTAGCAGCAGCATCAATCCAACCAGCATATATCATTCCTTGCTGATTTATGTTTCTATTAAGAAACATTTCTTTTCATTCTTTGACAAATGTTTATCAAAAAGAACTCACTACAGCTACAAATCATTACAATGGGTGGTTGCAAAAAGGCATAAAATGTCATGTTGGCAAGAGGAAGCATCTAAAATGGGAGGCTGCTGTGTAAAGTTTATTCAGTGAGTGTATGATGATCACATCAGCCAGGATATTACAATGTTGGAAGCAGTTACTAATTACAATACACAAGATTGAAAAGTAAAAGCAATTTGAACTGCACAGAGGAGGATAAAACAAGCTCAAACAAACAGCTTGCCTAAAAATACTCTAATGTAAATTATGATGTGGATTTTTTTCATCCCCTAAACCAACTACATCATTTGTGTGTTTATGAAGGACATTGTAAGTCACAAAGTAATGATTCAGTGTCAAAAATAGAGACATCAGAACACTAAGAGTGCATTTAAATTCTTGGAGACAATTAGCCAAATGTTTTGTTTTAAAGCTGCCACTTAGAAATTTGAGTCATTGCTAAGAACCTAGTTTCATTTTTTTTAAACTCTTTCCCTAAATGTGTAGTAAAAGTGACATGCAAACAGATTCTCAAACAGCATATTTCTGTCATGTCACAAACAGAAAATTAGCTCTGAACATTTTATGAGAACATTTCTCACTTTGGGCTCATGTCACACTAGTCGAAGATGGTATCATCAAATGTGGTTATTGAAAGCTAACAACCTATGATAGACTGGATCTTCAAACATTTTGAGAATAGGCTTAGAAAGACATTTACAGACACGTCAGATGAGCTCATCCTTGTGTCCAAACCTATTCCAAAATGTTGATAGCATAAGAATCTGCTTGCTGTGTATCTCAGTCATCTCCAAGGACATTTCAGTTGAAAACAACTCAGGTCTGTGCTACCTGTACTGTAAATGATCACCAAACAACATGAAATGTAAATGAAATTAGAACTCAATGCCTTGCCAGGATGTATAACTGAAAAGTCAAACACAAGAAAGCCGTACTGCATTCAAGACAAGGTTGGGCAGAACTTGTGGGCCAGCTGAACTCCAGAACTGAGCTGTCATCTCTAGTCTTCATGAAGCATTATGTAAAGCTGTCTTGCAGAAAGCAGAAATAAGATCCAATGCATGCAGATTGATGTTGTTAGCTTGTTAGATTTTCTACTCCTTATCTTAGAAGCATGTGTCTTAAGTAAGGTAAGTTAGCAGGAAGAAAACTAGAGTAAAAGAGATAATCCAAAAATTGATATTATTCAAACAAGACTTGAGATTCCATGTTGAGTGACCATAGCCATGAAGTGGGTGACATAGGATAACTGCCCAGCTTGCCATGGGACAGGAATGCAAGTTAAATTAGTGTGCTTCTAGAGGAACTTTGAGATGCCTACAAACTAGATACATTTATGTTATATTTGGGAATTAAGATTCTCAGAACCGTCCTGATATGGCTGAAGGAGGGAGTTTTTTGAAGATAAGATGGTCCTGGTTTGGCTCTGATTAATAAGGCAAGGCAGAAAAAACAAGCAGCTTCAAAAGATTTTGAAGGCTATAATGGCTAATTAACTGCAAGATGAATATTAAAGTTTACATCCCTCAGTATTATAAGCCGAACAGAGTACATGCTAAACATTTATGTTACTCAACTCTTCACACAAATCATTATAAACTTCACCTAAAAGGCAGAGAAAGTTTGTGCTAGGATACAAAGAACCATAAGGGAAGGAATTCCATCCAGAGGGACCTGGACAGGCTGGAGAGGTGGGCCTAAGCCAATCTCATGACACTCAAAAAGGCCAAGTGTAAGGTCCTGCACCTGGGTCAGCACAATCCCAGGCACAGATACAGGCTGGGTGGTGAATGGCTGGAGAGCAGCCCTGAGGAAAAGGCCCTGGGGGTCTGGGTTAATGAAAAGCTCAACATGAGCCAGCAGTGTGCACATGCAGCCCAGACAGCAACTGTGTGTTGGGCTGCATCAAGAGAAGTGTGGCCAGCAGGGCAAGGGAGGGGATTCTCCCCTTTTACTCTGCTCTCGTCAGACCCCACCTGGAGTACTGTGTGCAGTTCTGGAGCCCCCAACACAAGAAGGATATGGAACTGTTAGAGCAAGTCTGGAGGAGGGCCCTGAAGATGATCAGAGGGCTGGAACATATCTGCTATGAGGACAGGCTGAGAGAGTTGGGGCTCTTCAGCCTGGAGAAGAGAAGGCTTAAAGGACACCTTAATAGTAGCCTTTCAGTATCCTAACAGGGCCTACAGGAAGGCTGGGGATGGACTATGTAATGACAGGATGAGGGGTAATGGGTTTAAACTGGCAGGGGGAGATTCAAACTAGATGTCAGGAAAGAGTTCTTTCCAGTGAGGGTGGTGAAACACTGGCACAGGTTGCCCAGGGAGGTTGTGGATGCTCCCTCCCTGGAGGTGTTCAAGGCCAAGTTAGATGAGGCCTTGAGTGACCTGTTCTATTGGGAGGTGTCCCTGCATATGGTGGGAGGTTGGAACTGGCTGATCTTTGAGGTCCCTTCCAACCTAAACCATTCTATGATTCTATAAGGGGAATATCTCTTTGGGGTGAGGGCAAAGACTGAGGGTTTAGCAGATGTGAGGGTAGTCTACAGGATGCGCTCCCTTCCCTCCACCCAATATAAAGATGCCCTCTTGGTAGAAGTTGTGCATTCAATATATAGCTTAACTTCTGCTAGTATTATTATTACTACTATGTATTAGCACTGTTGCAAAGCCTTTGTCCTCCATCCATGTTGGCAGTTACACAGGATTTGTTGACTCAAGCTGAATTACTTGCAGTTAGTGCATTTATCACCAGCAATCAAGAATGTGTTGTGTCTGTTTCAAACCGATCTATATTTTAACCTCTCAAAACTGCATCCGTGAAAGTTGTTGTGGAGGTGCTGAAACGTGATAAGCACTGATTTTGTCAGTTTCCATAAGAGTCCTGAGGATCTGAGACAGGCAGGTGTCAGAATCTGACCCATAATGCAACAGCTTGCTGCAGATGCTTTTGATAGGTACTAAAATGTGTCAGAAGACTGAGATGACAAGCACTCTGTAATGTTACTACCTTCTCCCCCCACAAGAAAGTTTGTGACCTTGACTCCTTGTCTCTAAAGTATTAAGTATCTATATATTATTATTTTCTTCTTTGGGTTTTTTCTTCTTTCCTACCTTTGCATCTGAGTGTCTTATTCTGAAAACTTCTGTTTGGTCAGAATATTTCTGAATTCAACATTGTCTCTACTGTATCCATTTGCTCTCACAGCTTCTTCTCGTTTTGTTTTCTGTGCTTTTATGACAAAGTTTTTAAGAATTATAACCCCAAGTACAGTACAGTACTACAGGAGAAGTTAAAAGACTCTGAAATGAAAGATAAATGACCATGTAGGTCAACAATTTTAGTGTCTGTAATGATCTGCCAGTCATATATTTTCTGTGCAGGCAACATGCATAAAGAAATCACAGCTAAAAAGGTTTTCTCATCAGAGTTAAAAAGTTTTTCACATAGACCTGAAAGAATCATAAGCTTATTTTATGCGTAGCTACAGTAATTTTCAACTCATCTTCTAGAATAAAATAAAACAAGTCAAATCACACAACAAAATTAAAAAGATTGTCCTATTTGCTTCTTCAGTATATGAAAACCTTTGACTTTGTGTACAAATGGTCTTGAAATCGATGGGTAGTCAGTCCTTGTATTTTAGCTTGCAGGATACTAACATCAGACTAGGTGGCAATAAATTCATAAACTGCCTGAACTCAGTCATCAAAGCACATCTGGTCGTGCCCTAAGCATATGCAGGAGAGCAAAGTATTTAATGCCTGCAATTTGCAGGCAAAGCAGAATCTATAAAGGCTGTGCAAGGTCATAACAAACCTGAGCTTCTTGGAATGTTAACAGTTTAATTTAAAATAAATAAATAATGCTGTTTATTTTCCTTGTGAATTTTATTTTTAGTACAATGACATCTGGTTGGTTTCAAGCTATTTGGACTTGATATCCTGACTACTGTATACACTTTTAAGACATAACATAAAGCGAAAATTAAAATGCTGCAAAGCACCTTCCTCTAGAAAGATGCTACTCTGTCAGAGGCACTGTTATTGTGCACTATTACATTTTCCAAGGCATTTTAATTTTAAAAATGGCAAATAATTTAAACTCAAATTATCTACATTTTTAAATTCCCCTTACATGGGTTGTTTTCAGCTTATAAAAGTACCTGAAATCCTTTATGGGGAAGCAATGGATTATTCAAAAAAGGCTTAATTTTGAAATATATTAAATGATTGTGATATTTCAATGCAATCAATTAAATGAATGTGACAGTTCAATACAGGCCTTCTATGATGAGAGGCTGAGGGAGCTGAAGTTGTTTAGCCTGGAGAAGAGGAGGCTCAGGGGTGACCTCATTGCTGTCTACAACTACCTGAAGGGAGGTTGTAGCCAGGTGGAGGGTGGTCTCTTCTCCCAGACAACCAGCAACAGAACAAGGGGACACAGTCTCAAGTTGTGCTGGTGGAAGTATCTGGATGTTAGGAGGAAGTTCTTGCCAGAGAGAGTGATTGGCATTGGAATGGGCTGCCCAGGGAGGTGGTGGAGTCACCATCCCTGGAGGTGTTCAAGGAAAGCCTGGATGAGGCACTTAATGCTATGGTCTAGTTGACTGGATAGGGCTGGGTGCTAGGTTGGACTGGATGATCTTGGAGGTCTCTTCCAAGCTGGTTGATTCTCTTCTCTTCTCTTCTCTTCTCTTCTCTTCTCTTCTCTTCTCTTCTCTTCTCTTCTCTTCTCTTCTCATATGCAGCAGCCATTTTACCTTATTTACAAATAAGCTTGCATCTAAATAGCAGTCAATCTGTTATGCAGAATAGACTATTAACACCAATTTTTCTATTGCCTAAAGAAAAATGCAAGTGTTACATTATGCTGAATTGAGACAGTTTGGAAAACATATAAAATTGTTGGAAAGAAAGTTTCAAATCATTGTGGAAAATCTTCAGCAAGTGCATAGTGTTTCAAATAGTTATCATAGGATTTACATTTTGCAAGTTCTTTATCATCAGAGATTATTTATCCATTTTCAGAGACGGTGTAGGATCCATACAAAACCGGGACCATCACCTCGACCTTTAGATGGATGGAACAGTTTTCTTGGGCATGAATTTGCATCAGGCATCTCATTATTGCAGAAGAATTAGCAACCTTGAAAGTAAATGCTAGAATAACAGAGAACAAATAAATTATTGACAGAGAGACATTATAAATGGACTAAAAAAATAAATACTATTTTTTGTTGAGAATTAAAGCAGCTTCTAGAAGCAAACCTTCTGAGAACAGCAGCAGAAAGGCATGCTTTCCTGCCCTATGGATTACAGACTAAGAACATTCCAGTTGCTATTTCTACAGACTTTTGCACACACTTAGGCTAGTGTCATGGGTTTGCTAAAGATAACCGACAGAAATTAAACTCTCAGATCAAATTGGAGAGAAAAATACAGAATTGTAATTAGAGGGAGAGAGAGATACAGCAATAGATCCTACAAAGCATTTTCCCCATCCATGGCAAACCCCCTTGAAGTTTCCCCATTTCCCAAAAAAACTAAATCTACCTTCCCCAGTGCTCCAATCCTCCCCCCCCCCCCCCAAAACCTCCAGCCAGCCAGGAGGCCTACTGCTTGCCTGTTCCCCATCGATTGGCCCCTGCCACCCACCCCGGGCCGGAGGGGGGGGGAAGAAAAGCAACCTGGGCTTGTTGTCAGTCTGTAAAGAGATAGCAGAATTATGGGATTGAATAACAATCTTCTAGTCCCCAGAAAAATTTTTAACCTTATAGCCTCAACCTGGGACAGCTAGATGACTTCTTATTTGTACTCCCATGCACAGTTCATGGGATAGGCATTTGCTCCAGAATGCTCAAATTGCCTTCAATTTAAAGCAGAGCATTATTCACTTTGATATCCAAAAAAAAAACCCCAAACATATCAAGAATCAGGAAAATAATTTAATAGAGTCTGGATAAATGTTAATAAAATAGAGCCATTACATCAGTGCATGTAACTTTACAGGTTTTGTCCCTTTGTGCTTCTAGCCATGTTTCTTTAATAATGCAAATTAGTAGCGATACTAATGTGTGGTGGTAAGTCTTCCCTCAGCACTGTGCCTTTACAGCTAATGGATTAGAGTTCAATTCCTAATTAATATTCTGCTTCTAAAGTGCTATTTTGACACAACTTCATATTCTTGTACCAGTTTCTAGTACCACTGGCTATGAAAGGAGACAGTTTCTGCATGGCGACGCTTAGGGCCACGAAGAGCTAATGAAGTGCTTTTCCCTTTTGTCCACATAAAATAACATGGCATGTTTGTAACTGGAGATTTAGATATATCATAGAATCATAGAATCATAGAATCAACCAGGTTGGAAGAGACCTCCAGTATCATCCAGTCCAACCTAGCACCCAGCCCTATCCAGTCATCTAGACCATGGCACTAAATGCTTCATCCAGGCTTTTCTTGAACACCTCTAGGGACAGTGACTCGACCACCTCCCTGGGCAGCCCATTCCAATGCCAATCACTCCCTCTGTGCAGAATTTCCCCCTAACATCCAGCCTAGACCTCCCCCGGCACAACTTGAGACTGTGTCCCCTTGTTCTAAAATGTGCCTCATGATTGATGTGTTACAGAAGGAATTTGACTACAGAGCAGTAAATTGATTTTAAAATGACATTTTTTTGTGTAAGATTATTCTTTGAATTAGCTGAGATTAAAATTAATTAATTAATTAAAGGAATAAGAAAAAACAAAGAATAAAGGAAAAATAAATAAATAATTAGGAATAAAAATATTAAATAATTAGGATAAAATAGAAAAAGATATATGTAGCAGGTCTGCCAGGGAGAGGTTTACTGAATGCAAAATTAATAAAAATAAACATAAATTTTAAATAACGTAAGCCCCCACACAACATTTTTTCTTTCTTTGTTCATTTCTTTGTATATTAAGTGAAACTGAAAGGTAATGTAAATTGTGTTTGCAACGTTGAGGAGGGCACAGACAGTAGAGACTCCAAGGGTTCAATCAAGATGCAGAAGATACACCTCCAGCTGCTCAAGGCAGACCCATAATTTAATACTGGTTCCATTGTGCATGCTATTTCTAAACTCAACAGCACAAATATCTGCAAATTACATTATTGGGAGAGCAAGGGAGAAAAGTTCTAGAGGGATTAAATGACTTTAGAAAACAAACACTGAAATTGACACTCACCATGTACCTTCGTTGAAAACTTTGGACACTGAGGTAAAGTGTTTCCCAAGTCCCTATTTTTGTTGATGTAGTGTGTCAACTTCCATCCTTTTTCTTAATTTCCTTCCATTTGTCTACAACTGTGTTAATTCACTGCTTTAAACATGAGAGAACTCCAGACCTTTCTCAAACTTGATTAAATATAACTAGCCATTTACCCAAATGCATTTGCTTAATGCTGTTATGCACAGTCAATTGTCTTTGCTTACAAGGAAACAAGGATCATAATCTCTGCCTGCTTTTTAGATACACTGACTTTAGTACATTTTAGTTCAGCACTGACTTTGATACATTTTACACCATAGAGTGTACCTATCATGTTTTAATTTATTAAGCACAGAATAGAGAATAAAGCAAAAATAAACTCAGTGTATTTTTTTTTCAGATAGCTTTAGTTCTTGAGTGAATAAATCTATAAAAAATGTATTTCTAATATGGTGATTCAGAGAATTGGCAAATATGAAGATTTTATATTCTAGGTAACCTGACTCAAATCTCACTTAGGCTGATGGTGAGTGAATGCTCACTACACAAAGCAATTTAACAGGCCACGTGTGAACAATGATGATGGTCTCTGACCAGTCATAGGATGACAAAGGGCTCATTGCATTCCAGTAATCATGTCTGTCATATAAATGGGACTATAAAAATCTCTACTTAGCTGTAAGCATGTGACAACTGAGTTAGTGTCTAGTCCTCAGGTTGTTTCTGTAGGTTGCTACTAAATTAAACTGCTGATCGAGTTTTTGTTTCAGAAGAAAATGAAAAACAGGGGGAAAAAAACATATCTAGGTTCATCTTTCCAGTACTTCTCCCTCTTATCAAATGTATTAAAACAAACATTTTCAAAATTAATTAAACTATATGTTACTAAATAGTGGCTGTTAGTGTATCATAAAGCTGGCAGTCAGATTGTATGCAAATATACTCTAATGTAAATTGGTTTAAAAAATAGAGTGTTGGTATCTACCTGCTATCATGCCATGCTTGGATTTCAGTGAGCAAATGGAGAGTTGAATGTCATTCGAATGGAGAAGGTGCACAGACACAAAATGTATGCAATTATTTGGCAATTCATTAGCACAAACTAATGTAGATGTGATTAATTAAACATGCACAGTCATTTTGTACAGGTGTAGGCTTTGAAAATTTGACCTACCATCGGTGACACATTAGATTTGAGAGCTGTACACCTCCTGCAAATAGCCCAAGGGTGTATGCCACATCATAAGATTAAACACATTACAACAAAATAGTTAAATTAATCAGCAAAATCTCCTATAACTTTGTAAGGCAAGTACCTATTGATGGAATAGTTATGATTTTGCTTGTAAATAAATGTCAAATATAAATACTATTTTATATTAGCTAGTTTTAAAGGGAACCAATGAAAAGGGAAAGCGAGGGGAAAGTTTGACCCGCTGACCTAAAACATGTTCCAAAATGTCGTTGCGTGTCACGCAGAAATCTGAACTCTGTGTCCATATTAGTTTGCCTACAGGGTGAATGTAATAAAAGGTGAAATGTTATCAAAACTATGCATCTATATAGAATTGTGACAGAAATGCCAGGAAAGTAACCCAGGAATAGGAATATCGAAGACATTCAGATAAAACATTGAGGGGGGGGTGGAAAGTAAAGATTAATAAACCTTACAGGGCCCTGGGAATTATGGACCTACTAGAGAGATGAACTGTTCAGTGGATAATGAACTGGTTGGATGGTTATACCCAGAGGGTAGTTGGTAATGGCTTAATGATCAGATGGAGTTTGGTGACAAGTGGCATTTCTTATGTGTCTATACTATGACCAAGTTCTTTACCATGAGAGTAGTGGAACATTGAAACAGGTTGCCCAGGGAGGTGGTTGGATTCCCAACCCTGAAAGTATCCAACAGGAGGCTTGACAGGGCTCTGGACAACCTGATCTTGTTGAGAATGCCCCTGCTTACTGCAAAAGCANGTCTATACTATGACCAAGTTCTTTACCATGAGAGTAGTGGAACATTGAAACAGGTTGCCCAGGGAGGTGGTTGGATTCCCAACCCTGAAAGTATCCAACAGGAGGCTTGACAGGGCTCTGGACAACCTGATCTTGTTGAGAATGACCCTGCTTACTGCAAAAGCAGTTGGACTAGATGACTTTTGGAGGTCCCTTCCAACCCAGACTATTGTGTGATTCTTTGACCAGTACTGTTTAATATTTTCAGTACAAGAGGGACAGGGATCTACTTGAGACAGTCCAACAGAGGACTGTGAGGATGATTAAGGGCTGGAGCATGTGCCTTATGATAAAAGACCAAGAGACCTGGGACTTTTTAGTCTGGAGAGGAGAAGACTTAGAGGGGATTTAATAAATGACTATAAATACACAGGAGGTGACTGTCAAGAAGGAAAAGACAGCCTCTTCTCACTTGTGCCCTGCGATATGTGTTTAAAGGTCTACTGGATGTGATGCTTGAAGATATGGTTTAGGGGTGAACCTTGTAGAGTAGGGTTATCAGTTGGACTTGGTGATCCTGAGAGACTTTTCCAATCTGAACATTTCTGTGATTCTTCAATAGGACAAGGGGCAATGGGTGCAAACTACAGCACAGGAAGTTCCACCTCAACATGAGGAAGAACTTCTTATACCGTAAGGGTCACAGAGCACTGGAACATGCTTCCCAGGAAGGTTGGGTTGTGGAGTCTCCTACTCTGGAGATTTTCGAGACCCATCTGGATGTGTTCCTGTGCAACCTGCACTAGATTCTATGGTTCTAATCTGGCAGGGGGGTTGGACTGGAAGATTTCTGGAGTTCCCTTCCAACCCCTAGTATCTTGTGATCTTGTAATTCCAAGCAGACTGTGTACAAAACATTGTACCATTCTTCAGCCTTGGAAAGTTGGTACTGAGCTACTTTCTGTTCCATGAAAATCAGACTGCTTTGTAATACTGTAGTGGTGCTTCCCCATGGGAAAGAGTCAAACACCCCAACAAATTAAAATTAAATCTAAAATGTAGGATTGTAAACAGCTATTAAAAAAAAATACAAATTGTGCCCCCAATATACTTTTGAAAGTGTACGAAATTGTGGAGGAAGTTATTTATAGATACAAATTTATATCTGCAAAATGAGTTGAAAATTAAAGATTTAATCATCCTCGTACAATTCAATAATAGTATTTGTCTTCTTTTAAAAATTATTTTCAATACATGAGATATTTAACTCAGTGTGATTCATTGCATGAAAGATCAGGAATCCATTCTTTAAACAAATATATGCACTTTCTAAATGACAAAGTTTGAATAATTTGTATCTGGAATATTAATTTACTTTTGGTCAAAGTAAAAGATATTTTTGTCTTATTCCTGTCACTCTTTGAAGTGTTTTGTAATCCGAGTGGTTATTAATGCCTCTCATTAATCTTAAATGAATTAGAGAACTGGGATCCTTGAGGCTGAAGTCAATTATGTATAAAAAGGTTCATTATTTACACTACCATTATGTCCCCAGTTCATTTATTATACAAATCTATTCCTATCATCTGGAAATTACCCATCCTTATTAACCAATATTTCTGGGTAAATTAAAAAATTGTGACTGAGGTAAATCACATCCCAGTCAGCAGAGAGAAGTCCACTTTATTTAATTTCTAATACTTTTTCAGCTTTTTGAGAGGACGTAGTTTTTAATAGCAGCGAAGGAAAAAAATTTCCTATGCATGACAAAAGAGATGTCCTTATAAGCCTATTCTGTNTCTCTCTGTGAAGAACTTCCTCCTAACATCCAGCCTATACTTCCCCTGGCACAACTTGAGGCTGCGTCCCCTTGTCCTGTTGCTGGTTGCCTGGGAGAAGAGACCAACCCCCACCTGGCTACAGCCTCCCTTCAGGTAGTTGTAGACAGCAATGAGGTCTGCCCTGAGCCTCCTCTTCTCCAGGCTAAACAACCAGAGCTCACTCAGCCTCTCCTCATAGGGTTTGTGTTCCAGGCCCCTCACCGGCTTTGTTGCCCTTCTCTGGACACGTTCCAGCACCTCAACATCTCTCTTGAGTTGATGTTATTAAGACACTTAATAGCAATGTATTAAGCACAACGACTAGCCTAAAATTATTCTGTAGTGTTAAGATAGTATTTTGTTTATTTTTAATCCCTGCTTGAGCTGTGAAATAACAGGACATTGATCAAAACTGTATCATAAAAGTCACAGAAGCTGCTTGAGAAATTGTCTTTATTTACTCAGCATAAGAAAGACAGGAATATTGAGCAATTCTCTTGATCAATCCTACAACTTTCTTCCATTTTCTCTTTTAGTGGAATTTAATGTTCCACTTTCTTAAATTTTAGGTTTATCTCCTAACAGCTGCAACTGCAATTATGTTTTCATAGCTCTATGAAGTTAACAATATGGAAATATGGGAAAAAAAGTGGAAGGCAAAAATATATATGTCTTTAGACACTGAATATGTTGGGGTAGGCAGGCAGGGAGGAATGGATCAGCAACGTCTTCCCTTGGGTGATCCTTAATCTTACAATGGGTTTACTTATCATCAGAAAAAAAAAAACCTGGTTCAGGTAAAGTGAGGAATTTGTTCTACATAGTGGGTGATTGTGACTCCTCAAACAATTGAACAAATTTCACATACGCATTAGCACACAGCATTCAGTATTGAAAATGTGGAAAGCATTTGTGCTGACTTGGGCTTTGCTAGAGTCAGCCTACTTCACTGCAGCTGGTATGGGGCTATGATTCAGATTTGAGGTGAAAATAGAGTTAATAACACAGGGATGTTTTCATTGCTCCTCAGCAGACCTTGCATGGAGTCAAAGCCTTTTCTGCTTCTCACACTACCTCACCAATGTGTAGGCTGGACGTAAACAAGAAGCCAAGTGAGGACACAACTAAGACACCTGACTGCAACTTAGCAAAGAGGTATTCCATACCTCCTGGCCCTTGTGGCTGAGAAGGCTAATGTCATCTTGGGGTACATTGTGAAAAGTGTGGCAAGTAGGTAGAGAGAGGTTCTCTGTCTCGTCTACTTTACCATGGTAAGGCCCCATCCAGCCTGCAGTACTGTTCAAGGACAGAGAACTGCTTGAGAGGGTGCAGTAAAAGACCACAAAGACAATAAGGGAACTAAAGCATCTCTCTTGTGAAGAAAGGCAGAGGAACTTGGAAATTTTTAGCTTAGAGAAGACTGAGGGAGGCTCTTATCAGAAGACTGAGGGAGGACTTATCAATGATTATAAATACCTATAAAGGATGATATCAAGGAGGAAGCCACAAAACAGACAGCAATAAATACCTGAAAACTGTGGATTTATTGCAATTATTCTGCCCTCCTTTAGACAGAACAAAATTACAAGTTCGGATGTCAGTTTGGAATGTACTGCTCACAAGTACACAAAATACATATACTTTACCAAAGGGGAGGTGAGGACTTCTTAGATGAGGTCCCAGTCTAAGGAGACAGGATCTGGCTGCCAGGCTGCTTGCTGTGCAGAAACCAACCAACAAGTGTCCACAGTGAGTGCACTGTTGTCAATTTCTTAATTAGTCGGATGGCTGAGTCCTCCCAGCAACACAGAAGAACTTCTGGGCCTGGAGGTGCCAGTTTACATCCGGAGATGTCAAGCTGATCTTTATTAGCAAGCATCGGCCCTTTGTGTCAAGACTTTTCTGTTTATCAGGGCAATTGTACCTGCCATAGCTGGGTGTCAGGAGGATGAGGCCAGTCTTATTTCAGTGATGCCCAGTGATAGGACAAGTAATGGGGACAAACCTGAACACAGGAGTTTCCATTTAAGCACAAGGAGAAACTTCCTCACTTTGAGGCTGATAGAGTACTGTAACAGGCTGCCTAGAGAGATGGTGGTATACCCATCTCTGGAGTCATTCAAAAGCTGCTTGGACACAATCCTGTGCAACCTGGTCTCGGTGTCTTCCCAAGTAAGTGTGTAATGGAGCCCTGCTTTTCTGGAGATGTCTGAACACTCGCCTCCTGATGGGAAGAGATGAATGAATTACCTATTTTGCTTTGTTTGCATTTGCAGCTTTTCTTTAAACAGTTAAACTGTTTTTACCCCATTCCACGAGTTTTCACACTTTTACTGTTTGATTCTCTCCCCAGTCCTGATGTGGAGGAGAATGAGTGGGTAGCTGTGTGGGATTTGGATACCAGATGGGGTTAAACCATGACAGTGAGAAAATATTATCACTTATCTTTACATTGTGTCTGGTTTTGGCTTTCTGTCTCAACCTTTTACCTTTTTTTCCCACAGTCAGTAGTTTCCCTGACTTTGTAATTGTTGCCATGACCAGTTGAGTGAAGTTGTATTGCCTCCTCTGCTCCTCTGCTGTGTCATAGACTGCAAATCAAGACATAGGAAAGATCTGTGTTGGTCTGGCTTGAAGCAGAGCTTAAGAAATAGACAATAAGTTTGCAATTATTACAAATATGGAGATTTATATTCTGGTTTCAGATCATCACAGCATTTCAAAACTCTTGCTCAGTTCTTGATCTAACTGTCCCATGAAACATATTTTGCCTTAAGAATTTAGTCTAGCTTCTTATGAAAGTTTCCTGATCTTTGTAAGCTCTGTAGACTTTTTTTATTTTAAATACAGTTTTGGCATTGCCTGTCATTTATGAAACACAGAAACAAAACTTAAAAAAAAAAACCCAAATCAAAATCAGGATTAATTCATTGCCAGTTTGGATGGGCAGCTCCTTGTGTGGAATGCCAGCCTTTGGTCTTTAAATAGAAAGAGTTAATTTCAGGGAACAATATGAATTATACATCAGAGTATGAAGCCTGGTTTTAATTTGTGTTGAATTGTTCATGCAGAGAAATGGATTTTACAATGAAATGAGAGATTCCAAGCCTTTCAGCTGTTTAATAAGCCATATAAATAGAAGAGATGGGCTGGGATTGAACTTCTCAGCCCACCTGCCTACTTGCACATATGGCTGACACTCTTGGGTAACAGAGAATAAAATGATCTCTTTGCTATTCCTATAAACTAGGGCACTCAAGAAGAGGAAAAATAGACCAATCAACTAGGCAAATGAACACGGATGGTGGTGGGATATTTCAGGAGAAAAGTCTTTGATGCACCCTGCAGTTCAAGTGAAAAAAAAATCTAAAAGATAGAATAGAATAGAAGGTTGGATAGGTTGGTTGATAGGTTGGACTGGATGATCTTGGTTGATTCTATTCTATTCTAAGAATGAACATACTGTCACCTTAAAAATCAGGCCTGACGCCTTTCTTATTACTCTGAGCTTACATTTCTCAACTTCACATTTCAAAAGGCTTCAGTCTCAGATTTCAAAGCTAAGATTTTGTTTTCCGTAAGCTCACTACCTGTTTTGGAATATCTAGAAGGACTCTCACAAGCTGTGGAACATATTATTTTCCTGCATGTGACATTTTCAAGCTTTTTCTTTGGTTAGTGTTAGTTAAAATAGGTAATAAAAGAACTTGTAGCCTTAAGCATGTGAGAGTGGCTTTGGGAAAGGGGGTTTTAAAGGATCCCGGACTATCTGTGTGGGTACAGACATGCAAATACTTTGATGAGTAGTGCTTCATGAATAAGTATTAGTTACAAGGAATAACTGTATTTGCTAGATGGGACTTTGTGAAAGCTCTTCTATAAATAATCACAAAAACTTTGCCGTGGTGCTCTCTGGGACTTTGGGAACAATACCTCCTTCACCCCCTCAGGGTGCCATATCGAGCACTAAATAAATGGAAATGACATTTCTTGTCTAAAAAGTTTTTCAATTCCAGCATCAATATGACATTTGATTTTATATTTATGGATTTCTATTCTGATTCTGACCATCATTTTGTATGGTCCTGCTCTGGTATTTAGCTTAAATTCTTCCATGTATGAAAAGATGACATCACCCTGACAAGTTTAAGAATGTAATATGTGACAGCTACCATTGCAACAAATATTCCTGACATGCATGCTTCTCCTCTCCTCAACCTCCAGAAAAACAGTTTATAAGAGAACAAAGCAGACTGGTCTTAGTCACTTCAGCTTTCAGCTTTTGTACTCTGTGGTGAATGCAACAGCTCCATCTAACAGCTGATTATAGCATATCTTGTCCATTTGTAAACTGTCTAATTAAACTATACATTCCTGAAGACGTAAGTGTAAACTTAGGTTCCAAAATAGTCATTTAGAAGTATTTATTAATTTGTTTTCGTCCTTTTCTTGGCAGTCTCACAATCGTTTTAACTTTCCATTCTACGTTATTAAGCTTACAAAATCAAACTCAGTAAAGGTCAATTTTAGAATGCAACAAGTGTGTTTTTTTGTTTTCTTACATTCCCCTTCCCATCCCCACTCTCTTCTTGTCTGAGGTTATTTACTTTACATCTTTTTCAAGATATCTGGGATTTTTCATCAATATTACACTATTTCAAACTATCCTGGGTGATTGCCTACATTGAACACTAAATATAAAAACTGTTATTATGCAAATATCAGCCAGTATTCACATTGTTTCTTTGCTAATAGCATACCTGATGTTTTCTTATTTCTTCCATTCTCAAATTAGGGTTATGATACTGATCAGAAACTTGATGAGGGAATTGCTGAAATTATGAAAACTGTTCTTGTGGTTGCCACTGGTCTATGTTTGGTTTTTTTTTTTATAGTCTTATTACTGTGAAAGAGAAAATATTCCTTTTTCAACAAGCAAAAAACAATTCAGAATGTGCCTCTTTTAATAAAGGACAGGGATTTTCAAGGAAAACAGCTTAAATACCAATTATCTTTAAAGCAATTGGATACTTTCCTTTGACTCTTGCTATACTGCTGGCTGATCTCTGATCTGAAGCTTAATTTTCATGTGAAATAAAACCACTCTTCCTTATTTTTAAATATTCTTTTTTTGAATCCTACAAACGTAAGATGAATTTCAATTGCCCTGTAAAGCAGCAAAGTAATTTCAGAGATAGTTGAATATCAAAGGTCATAAATAGTTTATTTCCAAATGCAATAATCAGATTCTATATTTTAAAAATAAAATTATATCATTTTTATATACATTATATACATAAAATTATAGCTTGAGAAGACTTTTGGTTTCTCTCATCGAATTAGATTAGGGGCTTTTGAAATACAGATACAGATATGATTTGGTTTCAAGGACACAACATACTGAAGCTATCATTGCCTTGTTACTAGGAGTGTATCCCATTATAAAAGCACGTATGTGCTGTGTTGACTAGTGGCATCATCACTGCATTTTAGGGATCCACACAAAGGATGCGGAGTGTGGAAAACAAACCTGAGGAAAATTCATGAGAATATTTCAACTTTCATTCTCTCTCTGCCTCTTTTGTTATTGATGATGCAAAACAGCATACAAAATTTGTCCTTGCTGACATAATTACTGGGTACTTTTTGTAGTGTCTGTCTTGTGCCATCTCTGATGTTTTGGTTAGGTTTTTGGTTTTGAGTGTCTTTCGTTTGGGGTTTTTAGTCTGTTTGGGTGTAGTTTTGGTTTCTTGGGTTAGTTTCTTCTCTTCTTCTTTTTTGTCTTCATCTTCGTCTTTGTCTTCATCTTCTTCTAATCTTCCTTTACAGAGCAACATTTTTAATCTTTGAAATGTCACATTTTAAAAGGTGCAACTTTTAGAAGATCTAGATGTCCTTTGTGATAAAGCATCTCAAAGGCATCAGGCACTGAAATGCAATTATTCCGAAGAGAAAGATGTAAAAAAAGAATGCTTTTGTTTTGTTTAGAAAGTGAAGAAATTCTAATTGAAAATTACTTATATTTGTCTAGCAAATAGCATAGTGAACACTTATGTTGGCTGGCTCTAAGCCTTCCCTGTTCTTCTATTCATAGGAGCATCTAGAGTAGAAACAAAGATCACAGGAAAACTGAGTTATGACTACTCAAGTCCCCAGTAAAAGTGAAGCTGGTACAGTTCCCAATACAAAGACAGTTCTTCAAAAAATGAGAAAAAACATAATAAAACAGAGCCTACTTAACATGGACATGGAACTGCTGGAGCGGGTCCAGAGGAGAGCCATGAAGATGATCAGAGGGCTGCAGCAGCTCTGCTATGAGGACAGGCTGAGAGAGTTGGGGCTCTTCAGCCTGGAGAAGAGAAGGCTTCGAGGAGACCTTAGAGTGGCTTTCCAGTATCTGAAGGGAGCCTACAGGAAAGCTGGGGAGGGACTATTTACACGGTCTAGTAATGTTAGGACGAGGGGGAATGGGTTTAAGCTGGAAGAGGGGAGATTCCGACTGGATGTTAGGAGGAAGTTCTTTACAGTGAGGGTGGTGAGACACTGGCACGGGTTGCCCAGGGAGGTTGTGGATGCTTCCTCCCCGGAGGTGTTTAAAGCCAGGCTGGATGAGGCCTTGAGCAGCCTGCTCTAGTGGGAGGTGTCCCTGCCTATGGCGGGGGGTTGGAGCTGGATGATCCTTGAGGTCCCTTCCAACCTAAACCATTCTATGATTCTATGATTCATTCTATGATTCTAACAACAGTAGCTGCAGTCATTTCCTTTGGATAAGTTATGAGGCAGGAGTATGAAATAAAATTATGTCGTAGTGGTAGTATATATTGCCTCAGCTGTGTTTCCTCAGAACAATTTAAAGTTGAAGTTACATAAATTGAATCCTTGACAACCTTTATTTTGGATGCATGTACTTTTACCAAACCTCAATACTCAGGTAAAGTGTCTACCCAAGACACTGCCTTGGTGGAACTATTTAAACATCAAGAAACTATTAAAAAGTACTCTACATATTTCCACCAAATGTTGCAGTTATTCAACACAGTTGGAATTTCTGAATTACTGAAATACAGTTCAGGTAGGATTTTGTCTTATTTCATCATATTTTCTTAGATTCACAATAATAGAATCATTAAGGTTGGAAAAGGCCTCTAAAATCATCAAGTCCAACTCTGAAACCAACACCACCATATTCACTGAAACATGTTCTATGGTGTCACGTCAACATGTGTTTTTGACACCTACAGTTTACTCTGACTCCACCACTTCCCTGGACAGTGTGTCACAATGCTTGACCACTTTTTCAGTAAATATTTTTTTCCTAGTATCCAATGTAAATATCTCCTGGTACAACCTGAGGTTCCTTCCTCTTATTTCCTGTCAATATGATGAAGTAGCACAGGTACTTCCTTTTCTCTACATGGTATTGTAACCTTAGGTTGTCCAAACTCTTTCTCAGTAATATTTCAGTATCTTCTTGGGTTTGGCACAGGCACAGTTAATATGGTTGTACTTTAAAGGATGCTAGTTCTAAAGAACAAGTGTTTGGCACTCATTTGCACTGCCCTGACAAGGAGGAGGAGTCCAGTTCACACAGGACTGACATGGAATTAATAAAGCACTTCTTTTCAAAACCTCATCTGGTATTTTTATACTGTGACATTTAAATACATTATCTAGTTCACAGAAAACTCCCAGCAGAAGCAACATGGTACGATACAGAAGCAATCTTCAGGTAACCAAGAATCAGATAAACAGTTATTCTCATTTAATAGTGAATATAGGAACAATATAATTAAAGAACTATGGTCTTGAATGAATCAAGCTCCATAGAAGTAAACAGGAAGAAAAGTGTTCAAATATTTCTGGTTAAAACTGAATGAATGTAATATTTTATCTAAGTCTGTTCTCTTAAAACTGTTCTCCATTCTTCAGTTCCACACATGTAGTCCTTTGTCATTCATAACCATTTGAAAGAGAACTGTTCCACTCATCAGGCTCCAGCCTTGTAACACTAAAGATTATTTTAAAGAAGCTTCAAATTTGTTTGATAAGAACTTCCACTACACAGTGCAAGAACATCCTTTCTACTCAAAGCTTTGATAACATAAAACTAAGCACTGCATGAGATATTGAGCACCTCCATCTCCTATTAGTTTCAATCAGAAAGGAGGGCACTCTTCAATGCAGTAGATCCAAGAAAATATTCCTGCATAAAAAACCTGTGATTTTACTAGCACATCTACTTCCATGGGTGTCACAATAGCTTTTCCTCCCATGGCATGATTCCTAGTCAAATTATACAGTGATTATTCTATTTCAGTTTCTGCATTGAATATGCAGTTTAATTGCACTAAGAGAAACAGTTTGCTATTGAATGTGGAAGAAAAGAATGAAAAGAGAAAGATTTTTGGCTAAGTCTGTCTTGCCGCTGTGAGATGTAACCTATAATTTTCCATGACCACCTCTGAGAAAAAATACCTGGTTCCTGCCTTGATTATAACTAGGAAAGATTAAAAGCATTTAAGAAATTAAATTTGCCCTCTTACTCCTTTGAATAAATATTTTGCATTCATATAATGTTAACTGTCCAGTAGTCATGTAGAAGTAGTTAGTAGTAGGTGATGTGCTACTGGAATGACACTTGTAGCCAGGATGACTCAGTCTGGTTAATACACCATCTGTCCGGTAAGTGGTAGCATGACAATGCCTTGTGACTAAGTGGCCATCCATCATTCCTAGCCAACAAACAGAAAAATCTTTATTTACACATATCTAAGAGAATAAAACACAAGAAAACATTAAACTATGATTATTATCACCCAAAGCAGGTTGATGTGAAAGTATGAGCTGAGCTGAGTACTTGGGATACTCAGATTTTGCTCTTTGTGTTAAAAAATTGAGGATACTGCAGCTGTTAATAAGCTTTGATACCTTCTACATGGGTCACAAAGATGAGCAGGGGACTAAAGCATCTGTCTAATGAGGAGAGGCTGAGAGACGAGGGGCTCTTTAGCCTGGAAAAGAGAAGATTGAGAGGGAATCTTATCAATGCTTATAAATATCTAAAGTGTGGTGATCATGAAGATTTTTATATTTCTAGAGCAATTATTTTCCTCATTCTATTTGACATTTTAGTTTACATTTTCAGGTCGACTCCAGACAAAACTTAGACATTTGGATCTTCAACTAATTAATTGATTCATATTAATGGAATCCAATGCAGATATAATATATATTAAATGTAGATATTATCTCTTCATGTTAAGAATGACTGGCTACCCCATGCTCCACTTCCTTTGCTTGAGCTTCATTTCATATCAAGACAAATTTAAAGCTAATCCACTTCATTTTACTCTTCAAAACCTGCCTGGGGACTGATACAAAGATGCCCAAAGGACTGCCTATTTTCAAGCTATCTTTTCTTGAAGTTCTTTAGAACCTGAGAAATGCCAGCCTCTAGGCAAATGATTTCCAGAGCCTTAGGGCAAAGTCTATTGTCAAACTTCAAGTTTACTTTCACTGCCTGTTACAAAGAAAAAAAAATTAAAAGGATGTTCTATGGTTACATGCACTAGCAGGAGAATAGTTTGGAAACATTTTTTGAGGGTTAGGATTGTTACAGTCTTTTCAGATGGTCTATGATAACCCTACCAGAAGTAAAATTTTCACAGCAAAGTAAGAGAAGAAGAGAAGACAAGTTGAAGACATCATGGTGATGGCAAAGAGCAAACATGAAAAACACAAATCATAAATGATGATGAAAGTTTTACATAATGTGTCAAATCAAAATATAAAGGCAGTACATTAGGAAGCATACATTAATATGTCCTTACACACAAACTATTCAAACTAGAGTTTTCGATTCAGCATTTCTGAATGAAGTATTTCTTTAACCACATGACGTGTTAATTTATGCCAAATCTATTTACAAATTAGCAGTTTGAAATGTATGTTTAAGTCAGAACTGTGATGGATGCGTCAAACACAGACAGTGGCAATATAAACATACCTACAGACAATCCTTACGAGGAGGACTGAAGGCTGCCTAGGATTTCCTAGATGCTAAGGTGACTGTACAGCTGCTTCTCATGGGCAGCCTGTTCCAAGACGCCTGAAGGCACTAGATGCACTATACATGCGCATCACATCTCGTCTATGCTTGTGCCACAAAACCAGTCTCTTCACAACATGCTGAATTTATCAGTTATGTGATGTACCAGGATATAACACATGCACAAAAATCTACCTGATACTTCCTCCCACCTGTCAGTCTCACAGCATCTATTTAGTATAGGTTTAATAATCACTGCCTCCAAGAAGTAACATATTCTCCATGCATTACGTGCTGCCAATGTTCTCACACTGTCAAAAATTTCCAGATTCTGGGATATATGTATGGCAGACTTGATGCTCAATAGGCATGAATGATTTGGGTTTTTTTTAATATGAGCAATTCTCAGAAGTCTTCACAAGTTTTCTGGATTACTTTTTAAATGGAAAAAGCAGACATGACCAGAAAAGAAAGGTTGAGAACAGCTCAGAGAATGGTTTTCTGAGGGTTTGAATGAAAAATGGGGAAGAAACTTAAATGTATCTTCTTCCAGCTCACTAATGTTATCATTGCCCATTCTTAACAATGCCTCCTCAGCTTATTTAAAGCTGTTTAAATAAAAATCCACATATATTTTTATTTATTTGGGCAAACTTATTTCCAGGACTTCTATTTATGAATTTCAATTATATGTGATAAAAGGAAGGGGGCTTTTGAATGTGTCTTAGGCTTCAAATTGCTGAAAACCAGACTTGATGAGAATTAGTGTAGTGAAGGGCCCGTAGGCCTGAAAATAGGCTTACATATGCCTTGTCTTGCCTGGACATGTTTTCCTGCCCACACCAGGGGTAAACATATAAAACAAGCACAAAGGGGCACAATAGACCTGGTGCCATAAAGTCTGGCCTGCCCAGGGTCCAGGTCGTACAATGTGTTTGTGTAAGCCAAGCCCATGCGCCCAGCTCATGTTTACCGGGTGCTAGGCCCATGCTATCCCCGTATTTGGGAGGTCCAGGCCTATGGCTTTTGCCTATTATGGTATGTTTGGCTACTGCCAACAGCTGATTGGTCATTGTGGTGTCCAAAGGGCCATTAATCTTGGCTCACATTTGATAAATAGGGATACAGAGGTAAACAAGGTGCTCACTCGCTTGCTTGCTCTCATTATTACACTTAAGCCTGCCTGTATCTGCGGAGCTCAGTCTCCCGTGCAGCCGTGCACCCTATTGCATGCCCGCTGCTTTGTCATTGCCTGGTGCGCGCCACTGCCGCCGAGTTACCAGGAGCAGACTCTGCACTGTCTGCACATGCTCAGCCTGCATGGACAGTGTTGCATTGTACTCCTTCTGTACCTGTGGCCCTGCCTAAGAATCCCCGTACAGAGCGTCCAGAAGAAGCCAGGAGACAAGGGCAGAGATTGCATCCTTTGCCAGGAGAGCAGGGTTAGAGACTGTCCTTTCCCCAGAAGCCAGGAAGATTCCAGCCTCAAAGTCCAAGCAAAGGAAAATAGGNGGAAAGGAAAGGAAAGGAAAGGAAAGGAAAGGAAAAGAAAAGCAAGGCTTATGAATTGGAAAAGAAAACTAAAACTACTGTAATGAAAATAATAACAAAATGAAATATATATAAATATATACAAACCCAATATCATACCCAACCTCCCTGATGGCAATTCTCTCATTGTCACCACCAATGCTGTGGGAGGTCCTGGGTCCCAAACTGAAGTCAATGGCAGACAGGAACCAGATTCAGGAGCTGGACTCAGGAAATCATGGATAGGGACCAAAGGCAGAATGTTCAGAGTCCTTCTCAGACACCAGCTGTTGAAGAAGAGAGCTTGACCTTTATAATGTCAGCTTTATGTAGAAAGTAACTTATTACAGCTCAATGTTGAACTGTTTTTTAGTAGTAACTACAAGCATTGAGCATTATCACTGCTAGAAGCAGATATCATCAGCAAGAACATGCTGTTAATTGCAGAAAATGCAGTTACTTAGAAGAGACTGAGCTGAAAAGTAAAATCACTGAATAGAATTATTTCTGTTCTAACTCAAACCAGGACATCTTTCCAAACTAACTGATTTTGGAAAGAATAAATTCTTCATTTACACATAGCTGTCTGACACAACATGATTCTGCCTGTCAAGCCTCTGGAAAAAGTAAATGGACTGCTTTTGAAATAGTCAGCCTAGTATATTAGAGATTCTTCACAACAGATATGTAAAAGATAATTTTATATGAGTAAAGACTAAAATTTCTACTGTAAGAAGAAAATTTATACATGTTCTCCATATCACCAGTAGATATATCAGTGGCTGATAGAACACCTAAAGTGAAAATGGGTATCTTTTCAGTGTGAATTGAAGGCATTTTATTTACAGTTGATAACAAATTTGCATTCTGAATGAATAATGTGTATTCCACCCTTTTAACAACAGGGGACAGCTTCAGTGTCATGCAAATGCTCACTGATTCTATTGTAGCAGTTACAACAGATGGTATAGGGGGTGGAAGGGAGTTACTGTATTAGGGAAAGCACTGTCTTTTTGAGAAAGAATGAGATATTCCTTTTATGACATTCTCTTTCTAGCTTCTGGAACCAAGATGGGAAAAATAGAAAGAACAAGTCCATCATGTGAAAATCCATGGAGTTTGCACGGTTTTTTGCCTTTATTTATTTATTATTTGGTTTGTTTGGGTTTTGCTTTGGTTTGGGGGTTGTTTTTGTTGTTGTTTAGGGTTTTTTTTTACATTTATGGTTCTGAATGTAAGCTGGGTAATGTGTTCCTCAAATGGAAACTCCACAGCCTGCTTGGCATGTGTATGATTATTCACAGCTGTATGCAAGATGTTATTAAATAGAGAACAATATCTCTAGCTGCCTCTTGCATACTGTCAACAAACAATGTTCAGCTGATTCCTGTCTCTAAACAATTCCTCTAAATGACAAAAAGATGTGCAGAGATATTCAGCTATACAGAGGCAGAAACAATATATAAAAGGCAAACTAGTCCCATCTTTACTTTAGATGCCTTTATGCTTCAGTTTATTTGGTTCTGCATTCCATTATCATTTTTAACACAGATTCAGACAAGTTTAAGATCAACAGATTATACACATTGAGATGGTTTTATTCAGTTGTCTATTAATGTGTATATTAATATATGCACATATAATTTTTTTTAAAGCAGTGGAAGTTTAAATTAGTTTGTATATCTGCTTTGCTTTTTCAGCTATACCTCCAGGTGATCATTTCAACACTGCTACTATCCCAATTTCTGCCCCCTACTCAAATCTATTTTAGCCTAGAAGGATACACTTATTAAAGCATCAAAATTAGAAAAGTTTTCTAGTTCAGCATTCTGAGTCTTTTTAAATTTTGATCTCTAATTCATATAATATGATTTGTGATCTCTAAAGAAAATGTTTGAAGAATCCTGAGTAGTTCTTTCATTTAAGAATTAACAGAAATACTATGGCAATAGTAATTTCAGGGATCTTGTCCAGATTCTGTCCAAACTCTGGGGTGTAACTGTGGTTAATGTCATAAAATGAGGTACTTCACCTAGGAGTTACAAGGCTTAACAAGGTATTTTCTTCCATTACAACTGGTTATAGTTATTTCCCAGGGAATTTATATGCAAAGAAGATGTAACTGCTTCAAAAGTAGTATCTTCTCCTGCAGAAAAATCATTAACTACAGCAGTTAAAACAAAGCAAATAATTTCTGATAAACATTGACATATCTAGCTTTCATATTTCTCAAGTCATATTTCATATTTCATATTTCATATTTCTCAGGTTTTCTTTCAGAAAATCAGGTGCAATAGTTCTCCATTTTATACTAAAATATATAATATAGCTCATTCATTCCTAATTCCTCTGTTCCCATGCTATTTAACACCTGGTTTACAACTTATTATCCCCACCGCTAGAACTTTTGACAAGATGAGAGGGCATGACCTGAAGCTGAGACAGAGAGGTTTAGGTTGGATGTTAGTGTCATGGAGGCAGAGAATTGAAGTGGCCAAGTCAGAAAATACAAAATAGAATTATTTTATTTTCCTGGAACCTCGCTCCTGAAACTATATACAAAATTAGTTTATTAGCAGATTCAGTTTGATCAGGAATATCTTCCAAAAAAGGATATTATAGATAAATTTGGATATTTAGAAAGTCAGGAAATGGAAAAGGCTAAGCTATAAACACAGCTCTATTATCACTATCAATCAGGCTGAGCAGAAGATTAAGGGAAAATCTTACTCACAAAGGTGAGCTAGGCATTCAGCAATGATCCCATACTGGATTCCTCTACAGGAGCAGCCTTCTGATGTTGCAGACACTATCCCATAATAGAGAGCCACACCACAGAATCCCAAGGTGAGTGACAGAGTCGTCAAACTCAGAAATATCTCAAGCTCAAGAATATCTCAATTCTTCCCAAGTGGGATGGTCATGAAACGATGCTGCCTCCATGACAGTTAGGAAGCACTTTCTCATGGAAAGGTTGATTGGACATTGAAATGGACCGTCCAGGGAGACAGTGGAGTTGCTGTCCCTGGAGGTGTTTAAGGAAAGATTGGATGTGGCTCTTAGTGACATGGTCTAGTTGATATGGTGCTGTTAGGTCATAGGCTGGACTTGATGATCTCAGAGTAATTCTGTTTGAACTCTGATAAAAATTCATTCATTTTGTGAGATTTCTCTTCTGGCTTTGCTTGGTTCGCTGTGAGTTTTGTAATTAAGAAATAAAATACCACAATATTTCACAGCCGAGCACAAGAAGACATATAAATGAATTGTGTTTCCATTCCCAGACAAAACAAAAAATAACTATGAAGCACCGTTCTACAGATGGTGAAAGTTAGAACACAAACACCACAGCTGTGTGTAATGTTCTCCATGTCTGCAGACTATACCTTCTTGAGTATATGCCAATTTAATAATACTACGTCATTTTAAAGTCATTTAGCAGTCTCTAAAGAATCAAACATTATATAGTATCCCTTTTAATGAAATTTCTTTACTGAATACAGCTGTCACTAAATTATTTTTCACCAATTGGTATGAATCAACAGAAAATACCTTGCAACATATTTTTATGTCAGTCTGCTACTGGAGAGGCATAATAGACCCCAAAGTAGTTAGTACATATTTTGATAAAAAATTAGTAGAATGAGAAGAAAATGACAGAACTCTAAGGTCAAATAAAAGACAGGAAAATTTTAGTAAAATGCTTACTAAAACAAGCAGACCAGATCCAAAGGCCACTGAATTTGAAATTAACTGTACAGAATATTATTCCCAGGCAACCAGCAACAGAACAAGGGGATGCAGTCTCAAATTGTGTGTGGGGAAGTATAGGCTGGATGTTAGGAGGAAGTTCTTCACAGAGAGAGTGATTTGCCATTGGAATGGGCTGCCCAGGGAGGTGGTGGAGTCACCGTCCTTGGAGGTGGTCAAGAAAAGACTGGATGAGGCACTTAGTGCCATGGTCTAGTTGACTGGCTAGGGCTGGGTGATAGGTTGGACTGGATGATCTTGGAGGTCTCTTCCAACCTGGTTGATTGCATGATTCTATGATTCTATATTAGTTTCATGTAATTTACGTGCAGAACAACAATAACACCAAATCAAATAAAGATATTTTCTATTGTCTGTACTAAAAATATCAAACTATGTGTGTCTCACAGTATTGTGAGAATATCAAGTACAGATTAGCAAATTTCTTGATGAATTCAGTGGAGCCACTTCTTTAAGGAAGACTTTCCAAAGTGCACAGGCCATGTTGGCAAACTCTGTATTCACAATATGTTGTTGAATATTTCTTAGAGACATCATTCATCAACCAGAAACCCAAGACTTTAGTTATGGCCTGCAACAACTGCTGTACTTTGTAGACCACATGGGGGTTGGTTGCCCGTATTTCCACACATTCTGTATAAATCAGTCCTATGATATAGATTTCACATTTTCCTTCTAAGTACAAATATGGTATATGTCCTGCCTCGGTGTTTTTCAGTTAGGGAAGCTAACAGTATTTTGAGAACAAATCTAGCATCTCTATAAAACTGCAGACAATAAACATTTCTCCTGTGTAGCAATCTGCAGCCAACTCAAAGCCGTTGTCATCTGTGCAGATCCATAAGAGATTTAGAAGTTCTGTACACAGAAACATGAGACACTTAAGCGTAACAACGTATTTTCTCAAGGTATAGGAGCCCCATCGCAGTTGTGAATTAATGTGTTATCTTTCATTGTTTTTGTACTCTGCCATTGCTAGAAGATATAACATGGTGTATGCCTTGATGAATATAATGTAAGATTATTTCTCTACGTACCAAATCATGTTTGAGCTTTTTGCATAAATAGATACTCCAGAAGGGGCTATGCATATATTGTCATTTAATGCACCACTAATGGTGAAATCATGTCATTTCAATAACACTCCCATCTGGGGGTTTCAAAGTGCACTCAGTATTATAATAAAAAATGGCAACAGGATGGTAGTTGATTGGCATGGAAATCACAATAAGGAATTCGTCTTTAAGCCCAGAAGTCAGAGAAGAGTAAACAAGAGTGACAAAATTACGATTTCCTGAAAATGTTACTTTAATGAAACCAAAATACGCAATGTGAATATAGCAATGGGCAAAACTTTTTTTTTGGGGGGGATATTTCCTAATATTATGATTTCAATTCATAATATTAATTTATTTTCATCTTGACCATGGCAATTTCTTAAAATATTTTGAGACTAAAAAATTTACTTTTGGTCCTAAAATGCTGATCTTTTTATCTCGCTTTATATGAAGGGAATTTGGAATAGATTTTTGTAGCATGTTTTTGCACAGACTAGAAATTGAAATCTAAGTTTTGGTCGTTGCTATTGCTGTCAACATGATCATCATTATTTACTTTGCAGTAAAATCTGAGTCTCAGTATTGTTTGAGACAGCTTAGCAATAAAAGGCACAACACCAAATGCAAACCTTCTACCACTAAACATTTAATATCTGAACAGAAATATGATCCTTTATACAGAGTTCCTCTAGTTGTAAGTACTTCTCTTGTCAGCTATCAATTCTTTATTTCTTTTTTTTTTTTATTAACCATGATAGTTTCACAAGTACAGCATATCTTTAATTTTACTCTGGATGTGCTATCACTATTGAAACCACACACTAAGGTCTGGCATCAAAATTTAAATCTCAGTGTAATGACACAGGTGTTACTAACAGAGCGGATGAGCAGCATATGACCTAGTGATCTCAAATGGAAAGACAAAACAACCCCCTAGAGCTAGCACTTCACACATTCACATGGGTGTTTTTGTCCACTCCCCACCTTCCTGCCCAGTCCACTGTTGAACAACACACATGTGCACAGTCTTGGTAAAACCTGAGACTTTGTAGAGCTCAGAAGCAGAGAATAGATGGTTGACTTAACACAGAGCCCTAGTAGTCTCCAGGGATTCAAAAGGCAATGTTTTATGGGACATTTAGGAGCCACTAATGTGTGTTTTAAGACTATCAAGCACTTCCCTAAACATTCATAGAGCACATATAATTAACCATGCGGAAAAGCAGTGTGGTGCTAAGACTTCTGTAATTCCCTTTTGTTTCCATGCCAAGTTCAGTGCAGAGTCCTCCGAGAACAGCACTTCAGCCTGCACTGTCACTGTTTTTTCTGTGCTTTATGTCACCAAATAGATTTCCCATACACAAGCAACTGAGGAGGTTAATCATAGAATCATAGAACCATAGAATGGTTTAGGTTGGAAGGGACCTCAAGGATCATCCAGCTCCAACCCCCTGCCATAGGCAGGGACCCCTCCCACTAGAGCAGCTTGCTCAAGGCCTCATCCAGCCTGGCCTTAAATGCCTCCAGGGAGGAAGCATCCACAACCTCCCTGGGCAACCTGTTCCAGTGTCTTACCACCCTCACTGGAAAGAACTTCCTCCTAACATCCAGTCTAAATCTCCCCTCTTCCAGCTTAAACCCATTACCTCTCGTCCTGACATTACTAAACCTTGTAAATAGTCCCTCCCCAGCTTTCCTGTAGGCTCCCTTCAGATACTGGAAAGCCACTCTAAGGTCTCCTCCAAGCCTTCTCTTCTCCAGGCTGCAGAGCCCCAACTTTCTCAGCCTGTCCTCATAGCAGAGGTGCTCCAGCCCTCTGATCATCTTCATGGCTCTCCTCTGGACCCGCTCCAGCAGTTCCATGTCCTTCTTGTGTTGGGGGCTCCAGAACTGCACACAGTACTTAAAAAAGTTAAAGCTGAATCCAAACAGGGTAGGAGTCTAGACTTCCACAAATTTACTATGCAAAGATATATTTATGATTATGGAGACATGTAAATACTTTTTATAGCATAATAAACTATATCAATCAACTCAATAGCAAAGTTATCTGGAAGAGTATGTGGTCTTTCTTTACTGAATACAAGCAACAAAATAAAATCATTTGTTGATTGAATGAGAAGATCAGATTCTAATTCATTCCTCCCTAGTAGTCATTTCTTTCTGTTGTTATATCTTTTCTGATGGAATTCTCATGAATTTCCAATACAGTTACAGTGATAAAAATAATGATGAGTTAGACTGAAGAAGTGACATTGTGCTCAAATTCAGAATGGGTAGTAGTTATATAAACTGCATGATAAGAGGTAGGTATTCAGAACGTGCTCTGGATTAACGTGTTTAGTGTTACCACCCATAATGTTTCTACATCTTGCTATGCTAAGCAATACAACTTTCTCTCCATTTCCTGGAACAGTAAGGGTACAAGTTAGAGACACTTTGAAAGCTATTTCTGTGCTATGATGCAGTCACTGAATACTAGTTTAATTTCTTCAGCTCTCCAGAATAGCTAAAATTGCTTTGGATATAGAATTTCATAGAAATTGACTAATTAGTGCATTGTAAAATAATCACCAAAGTGACTATACATATACATTTGAAAAGTTATATAAATATAGGCATATGTCTTTATCATTAGTAAGTTCCACACTGATGATCTAGTGTAGAACTTTGTAAAGTTTTAAATTATTGAGCATTATGACCTGCAAATCAGCAGCTATTACAATAAAAAAAAACCCAAACAAAAAAACAAAACAACAACAACAACCAACAAACAGACAAGTTAAAAAAAACCCAAACATTTTCTCAGCTAGAACATCCTTCATTACCTGCAGGTCTCAGTAGTTTGCTTTTCTCTAATCATCACAGCCAGAGGACTCTTCCTGTACAATTTCATAGCAGTATACCGTAAGTGGTGGAGCTTTCAAGCACTGTGTTTAACTTTGATTATGAAAATTATTACTGGAATTTGAATAATATTTATAGGTGCAGGTGAAGAGAAGTCTCTTTGTTGTAATTGACACTCCTAGTCACAAAGAAAGGCAAAATAAGTTTGCAAATTACAATCCTACCTGAAAAATTTACCCTCCTTTCTGTTCATTCAGAGTCTTATTCTGTGACTCTGTTCAGAGTTTTCCCAGGGAGGTTATGGATGCCCCATCCCAGGGAATGTTCAAAGGCAGATTGGATGAGGCCTTGAGCAGCCTGGTCTAGTGGAAGGTATCTCTGCCCATGGTGGGGAAGGTTGGAACTATATGATCTTTGAGGTCTGTTCCAACCCAAACCATTCTATGAAACTAAAGATTTCCCATCTAACACCTATGAGCAAGCACTCCAATCATCATCTTGCAGGCATTTTGAAAGTGTTTTTTCTTATGAAATGTGATTTAGCACTGTGAGTGACTTTATTTTTGACAAGCCTTGCAAATGTCTAAAATCTGGAAAACCTTGGGTAGCCTGCAGTGGGGAAATAAAATACTCAAACTCCTTGTAGGTAGTTTTGTGTTTCTGGTCAGAGGTCAAAAAGAATATGTTTAACATCTCAAGTCTTGATCAACTCTATGTTAAGAGAAATGTGGCAACAAGGTGTTGGGATATCAGAGGTAGTGTGACTACAGCTTAAGAGATGTAGGATGCATCACTCAGCACCCTAGTACTTGTGAATTAATTCCAGGTGTTATGTGGTCTGCTGTACATTACTTCAAAGTCTTAAAGACAACTAAGCAACAACCTGCTTTTGGTCCACCATTGTAAAAGTGTGACTTGATAATTCAACTGAATTTGAAATATCTTGTAATAGTGCTATACTACATTTCTTAATTAAACAATTTTGAGTTATTAATTTTGTGTTCTGAGTATTAAAAGTCATACATGTAAACGATTTTAGACTTAATTGGATGTTGAAGTAAAGGAAACCTCCCCTTGGCAGAGCAGTGACAGCTGCCTCAATCAGACAATTGAGGCATTGAGGATTGCTGAAATTTGATGTGACAGTTTTGGCAAGAACTCTGGGTTCTAGTCACTTCAGACAGGGTTAGCATTGCAAAAAATCTTGTTAATAATGGCTGCAGAATTAAAATGTGAGGTAACAGGAATATCACCTTCCCCAGATGCAACCAGCCATAATTCAGGTTCTCTCCAGACAATACTGTTAGAACTTGAACAATGTCATATATTACTGCTAGTAAATATTTCATTCTATATCCATAAAATGGTTGGCATAAATATTGAGACCCCATCTGCAGTACTGAGTCCAGCTCTGGAGTCCTCAGTAAAAGGACATGAACCTTTTGGAGTGAGTCAAGGGGAGAGCCACAAAACTGATCAGAGAGCTGGAACATTCCTCCTGTGAAGAAAAGCTGACAGACTTGGGATTGTTCAGCCTGGAAAAATATGGGGAGATCTAATTGCTAGATTTCCATATATTAAAAGGGCTTATAAGAAAAACTTTTACAAAGGTCTACTATATCATAAGTGTAGTGAGTTTAAACTGAAAGAGGATAGATTTAAACTATATATAAAAAAGACATTTTTTTCCACTCAGGCTGGTTAAAGCGTTGGCACAGGCTGCCCAGAGAGGTGGTAGACACCCCATCGATGGAAACATTCATGCTCAGATTGGACAGGGCTCTGAGAAACATGGTCTAGTTGAAAAAGTCCTGCCTACTGCAGGTGGGCTATGCTAGATGACCTTAAAGGTCCCTTGGAACACAAAACACTCCATTTAATCAGTAATCTAAGAGCTAGTATTAAATTTAGAATTTAGAATCAACCAGGTTGGAAGAGACCTCCAAGCTCATCCAGTCCAACCTAGCACCCAGCCCTAGCCAGTCAACTAGACCATGGCACTAAATGCCTCATCCAGTCTTTTCCTGAACACCTCCAGGGACAGTGACTCCACCACCTCCCTGGGCAGCCCATTCCAATGGCAAATCACTCTCTCTGTGAAGAACTTCCTCCTAACATCCAGCCTATACTTCCCCCAGCACAACTTGAGACTGTGTCCCCTAGTTCTGTTGCTGGTTGCCTGGCAGAAGAGATCAACTCCCACCTGGCTACAGCCTCCCTTCAGGTAGTTGTAGACAGCAATGAGGTCACCCCTGAGCCTCCTCTTCTCCAGGCTAAGCAACCCCAGCTCCCTCAGCCTCAAGCATTGAAGAAGACATAACAATACTCCATCTTGCCAGTGTAGGCCCAGGCTTCCTCTCTTTCTTTTACCTCTAAAAGAGAGGGAACTTAGAGACAAGTTTATACAAGACTAATGGCATGTGTGAGCCACATATCTGTGACAGGCATCAGGGCAGCGGTTCTGCAAACTTTGTGATTAGGTAGCAGGAAGAGACTAAGTGGAAGTTTGCACTAAAAAATAAGTATAGCCAGCAAATTACAGAGGAAAAATATAACAAAAAAAAAAGATCTAATTGATGATCAATTGATTGAAAAACTCCAAAACAGTATAATTACTAAAATAAAGCATCGTTTACTGAATTGAACTTTAGCTGCGAGGCTGCATTAATGGCTTGTGTATGTGGGTAAGCCAAAATATTACATTATCAGTTCTTCATTATATGGATAAATGTTGTTGACATTTGCAGGGCAAATTTTTGAGATGTGAGTTTACAACTCCATGTTTCTTCCCTTGAGGATAATAAAACAGAATGACATTTTAGAATAAAAGGAGAAACCTGAGGTTGTTTAATCTGGAGAAGACTGAGAGGAGCTCTTATCCATGTGTACAAATATCTGAGGGATGGGTGTCAAGTGGATGAGACCAATCTCTTTTTGGTGGTCCTCATCAATAAGACAAGGAGCAATGTCTGTAAACTGGAACACAGAAGTTTTCACCACAACATGAAGAGAAACTTCTTTACGGTGGGGGTGATGGAGCATTGGAACAGGCTGCCCAGACTGGTTGTGAAGTCTCCTCTGGAGACTTTCAAAACCCACCTCAATACATTCCTTTGTGAACTACCCTAGGTGATCCTGCCTTAGCAGGGAGGTTGGTCTTTTCCAACCTCTAAGGTTCTGTGATTCTCTGATCTTTGCAATGTGGAAAAACAATCTAGAAAATTTCCCTGTCTTTAAGAAATTTACAATTCTTAAATAAAAATGAAAATACATGAAAAAAACAGAGCAAACATCATTCATGTAAGTTCCCATTCACTTAATTAATCAGGGCCACTGGGATGATCAGAGGGCTGGAGCACCTCTCCTATGAGGACAGACTGAAAGAGTTGGGGCTATTCAGTCTGGAGAACAGGAGATGGGTAGGTTCAGGCTGGACATGAGGAGGAAGTTCTTCACCATGAGAGTGGTGAGACCCTGGAATGGGTTGCCAAGGGAGGTGGTTGAGGCCCCATCCCTGGAGGTGTTTAAGGCAAGTCTGGATGGGGCTCTGGCCAGCCTGATCTAATGTAGGGTGTCCCTCTCCATGGCAGGAGGTTTGGAACTAGATGGTCCTTGTGATCCCCTCCAACCCTGACTGATTCTATGATTCTGTGATTCTAATTTAGGCTGTCCAGACTGGTATAGGCACCCAGGATACTTACACAGTCCAGAGAGAGAAAAATAGAAATTGATCATAAAAGGAGGTTCAGTCAAGCCTAAAGTATGGTTTAGGAATAACTTAAATTAACTCAAGACATTCCAAAGTAATCACTTTTAAGAGACACCCACAGCTTACTATAAAGGCACTTACTAGATGTGGTTGGTTTGAAACAGAAATGTGGGAACCAAGGAAGGGAGTCAGCTAGAGCACATTCCTGTGTACCCTTGAAGCAGGAAGATTGTTAGAAACAGTAAATTCATGTGCTCGCCTTGTGTAACGTTTGTATAGAAGCATAGCAAACTTAAAGAACTGAAAGTAGTCTGTGCCAAGACAGCCAACACCTCACTGTTATCCAATAAGAATGTTAAAAACAATATTTTATCCAGTCACTGTATTCCACAACTTGTAGAGTTACCACGATTTGTAGAGTGGCATATAAAAATACTGCTGCTATAGCAATAAAGGGCTTTGGCTAGTTTGATATCCCCATATCCTTGTATTGCTGGTTTTGTCCGTCACAACTACAGCGGCAATAAAGAAACACATTTGAAGATCTAATTTATAAATCCACTTTTGGATGGCTCTTGATGGGAACACAGTGCTACATTGTCCAGATTCGGATATCGTGACAAATAATTTATTTGGAATACACAATAAAATGTTTTTCATCTTTCTTTAGACTTGGCTTACTAACTCTTTCTTCACTTTCCTCCCAAGGAAGGATTTATATAAAATTACTTTTTCTTTATTCTTTTTAATGGAAATATGGAAAAGGATCATCGAATTTCTGCAAGGTTTCTATCCTGAGGTTAAAATAACACTGTTATTACAATCAGTGAGAAGAAATGTATACTGATTTAAATTTAGTTTTTATATTTACTCTTACTATGAAAAAGTATCTGTACTTTCTAACAATATGANTGTTGCTGGTTGCCTGGGAGGAGAGACCAACCCCCACCTGGCTACAACCTCCCTTCAGGTAGTTGTAGACAGCAATGAGGTTCCCCCTGAGCCTCCTCTTGTCCAGGCTAAACTCCAGCTCCCTCAGCCTCTCCTCATAGGGTTTGTGTTCCAGGCCTCTCACCAGCTTTGTTGCCCTTCTCTGGACACGTTCCAGCACCTCAACATCTGTCTTGAATTGAGGAGTCCAGAACTGGACACAGTACTAAAGGTGTGGCCTGACCAGTGTTGAGTACAGGGGCAGAATAAATTAGATATGCTCATGCATTGAAACTTCTATTCAATCCCCAGAAAGTGGGAGCAGACTGTCCTACTCATTAAAAAATCAAATTCCTCTTAATTAAATTGATTTTCCTACTTCTGTTTCTATGAAGACTGTTTCCTGTGCATTCATAGCTCCAGAAATAATTATTTGACTGTTAGGATCTACAATGCAGACTATTTCTTTAAAAATAAGGCAAATTACATCATTCTGTTTGGGTATTTTCAGCTTCTTGGTATAGTATTGAGCCACAAAGCTAATAATGTAATAGGGTGTGTAATGCATTTTTTCTTGTCCTTCTCAAAAGAGTTGCCGAATCCACTCAATGTAGTAGCATAAAATATAAATGAAGTTATTTATGAAGTACTGTAACTCAAATTCTGTTCTAGGCTACTGCTGAAAATGAGACCCAGTCTCATGTTTTCCGCATACTGGGGGAAATAAATGAAATTGTTTTATAGCAAACAGACAAAATGTTACTAAATTGCAAAGAAAAAACAACAACAACAACAAAAGATTAAAAGAAAAAATAAAAGAATGAAACTATTTGTAATGGCTTTATTAAAATACAAAATCATCCTAAATGTCTTTCCTTCCAAAGAACCTATGGCTGTTTTCAGTAACTACATAAAATAAAAGTAAATTGTCCTCTCTCAGAGAAAATACCTTGAACTTCAGTTCAGTACATTGTCAGCACTGAATTACAGATACTGAATTTTATTCAGAAGGGTTTGTACTGAGATGTAGAGGAGTAAAAAGATGTAGCTGAACCTTGTTTATAAACATGCACAGAAAATAGAAATTCAGAATCATTACATTACTTTATAGATCTATTGCTATGATACACCCAAGAAATGTCCTTATTTCAGCTTGAAACAGAATGGCTCTCAAATTCAGAAGGGTTTTGCCATTCAGAGTTATATTTAAGAATTATGTTTAATACAGTAGTTCCTTTTTGAAACTTGTGTTGAAAGTTCTATCTACTTCTAAAATAAATTCAGAGCACTGTAAGACCAAGTCATCTTTTTTTTTTATCCTGTATTTTATTTACATTGACCTTATATTTGTAGATAGCCTTTGACATCCCATTTTACATTTCTCTATTTACTCTTAACTATTGCATTTGTCTATTTATTATTAACTCTTGCACTTCAGTGGGAGAGGGATTGGGTCATCCTCTGTTAACACCATTTTACAGGAAGAATCAAATGGAAAGGAGTCCTTGAATAATAGAATTCTGGTCCAGTTTTTGTTGTACCTTTGAAAATCCTTTCTGTAATGCAACCCCTTCAACATATGATACAAGAAAGGCAGAACTATTTAACATGTGATAGTCTTCTATTTCTTTCTATCCATTTGGCTTTCAAAAGAAAATACATGAGGCATACTTAAAGCAAACGGGGATCATGATTAATAAGGACATCACACTGAGACACATAAAACTGCCCTGTCTCCTTCATCTATTCTTTTGGTGCAGTGATTAACCTTTGAGTTTATGAGTATTTTCGCACTTGCCTCAGATAAAATATTTTATGACTTCTTACCTCCCAGGCAACTTGGATTAAACTTATCAGGTCTGGGAAGATAGTGGCCCATAATGACTGTTCCCTCGGAAATTATATCTACCTCCTTACTACATTATCAGAACATTCTTTGTGCAAAACAGATGGAAACATCAAGACAAGAGACAAGGCAACTTGTTAAGGTCATATTCCACCTTCCTATACATCATTCATGCTTAATTGATTCCCAGCCCCTTCTAGAGACAGATTGCCATTTTTATGAGAGCTGAGAATATGAAAAGATCATTTTCTTTTTCCCATTAATTCCCATTTGGAAAGGCTTCTGCCTTCCCTAAAGTTGCTTTGGCAGTCTCCTTGCTGATGACTAATTGCTGCCTTTCAACACACATATAGGGACAAAGTAAGCAGATTTGTCTTTTGGCAAAAGTATCCCTTTATGACACAGCATTTCAGATATTCTGCTGTCTATGTCAGAGGGAAAAAGAAGGGCAAAAAAGATTGAAAAAAGAGATTCAAAAGAAGACATAAGACAGATCTTTGCAGACTGTGCAGGTGAGCAGATTAGAGTAGTATCCTTTTTTATGTACTTAGAGACTGGATCACCACTGTTTGAGGAAAGATGCTTAGCTTCCCCCCTCACACCTACATGACATCTCCTTCTACACTGTACAAGGGAGGAGTCAATCATTTTGATGCATGCCTCCTGATCAGGAGGGTGTGAATAATTTGATCAGGGGAGTGTGAATAATTGACTATGAAATTTGAACTTGCTGTAGACCTCCTAATCATTTAGGGACATAAAAGTAACATGCTAAAAAAGAAAACAATATGTCTGTATGCTTTTCTTGTTAAACACAATTTTGAGGACTTGCTGTCTATAAAATTGCTAATATAACAATAAAAGAACAGCCATATGAGGGTGAAATTCTCCATTCAGTCTGCACACAGGATTAAAAACATATCTTTAAGGAATTTAAAGTCCGAGTCTTTTGTATCAAGCCAAAAATAGCAGGTAGCAGCACAGGTGGAGAATATAATTTTAAATCCATGTCATTATAATAAAACTGTCTATATACAATTCTTGGAGGTGGAAAACTGTTTTTTGGAAATTAGTTACTCTATTGCTTTTTTGCTCAATCTGTGTTGAAAGAAGTGGATGCAAACCTTTTCTGGTTTTATAGTGCTTCGGTTCACACAAAACAGAAAAGAGATCTAAAAAGCACTGAAAGTACTACTGGCCTTTAAAGTGTTGTTAGGTTCTAACCAGTTGAAGTCATGAGCATGCTGACTTAATTAAAAAATCAAATAGAAGTGCCCAGATATGAATGGCTTTGCATTCTAATTTACCACCAAGCACGCTGTGAATTGCTGAGCCTTGAACTATCATTTCAAACCAAACTCATAGTTTTCGATTTGTATGTTAAAAGTTTGCACCACTATGTAAGAATACACCAAAGATCCTCTTATATCACACATAAGGATCACTCCCTATGTTATGTATTTCCTCTCTTAGAAAAGAAACCAGATGTTCCTTGGTGGGGTAATTTGGAAGTGGAATGAAGTGGAGACAAGGATCTTTTTTTGTAACTAACACCTGCTTCATTTCCTTCAGCACTCTCACGACCCTTTTATGTGCACTGAAAAGAAGGAGAGAGGAGAGGAAGGAAAACCACAGGCTTTGTTTGCCCTATCCATTTCAGAGAGCAGCTTCATGTGTCAGTTTGCTGTAGAGAGAAGTATCATCTTTGTACTGCAGTTTCTGGCAGAAATATAAAGTATAAGCTGTAAAAAAATGCCTTCTTTTATTTTCCCTAGAGCACAGCCATTTAGATGTAAACTCTTACAGCTTCATTGCATGACACTCTTCATGTGGAGGAGCTGTCAGGTCAGAAGAGGAAAATAAAATGAAACAGATGAGTTTCCTTTGCAGTTTCCTGGTGGGAGAGCTCTGCTGAAATGCTAGTCCAGCTCCACTGGTTTCTGAATCAACAGATGGCAGACAGCATTCCTTCTGTTTGCATCCCATTTGGTTAATCACAGGTCGCATCTGGTCTTGCCTCTGTTCTTTTGGAACAGATGGGAGTAAATGTTCGTTATCTATTGCAGCAAGGGGATGGGGTGATAGGATGGAGTGTGCACAAAGAGTGGGAAGAAAGATGAGAGTGAGTTAGAAATAGAAAAGTCATAACCAAAGATCTAAAAAAGAAGAGAACTCCACTGAATGACCACTAATAACAAAATAATACCATAGGTGATAACTAAATATAGTAAAATAACAATACATGGATAAATGGCTATTAAAAAAAATGTTTCATGATGTAAGGCACCATTGTGAGTATTTGCTTAGAGGCTAGGAAGAAAGTGCACAGGTTAAATGTTTATATGGTCTCCTACTCAAAGCTATCGCATTGTAAAATAAAAACTTGATTTCAGTCCTAATCTCTCTCCATCCAAGGTATGTCATTGGAATGGGCTGCCCAGGGAGGTGGTGGAGTCACCGTCCCTGGGGCTGTTCAAGAAAAGACTGGCTGAGGCACTTAGTGCCATGGTCTAGTTGACTGGCTAGGACTGGGTGCTAGTTTGGACTGGATGATCTTGGAGGTCTTTTCCAACCTGGTTGATTCTATCATTCTATCATTCTATGAATCAAAACACAGAAATCCCACAGAAAAGTTCTCAGTCTCTCCAGTTATAAGCTTCATGTTAGACAGAGAAAACATTTTGTGTAATTCACTTGTAACCTGATAAATAAGTATATTAAACCAGTTTAGGTAGTTTTCAATTTTCCACTAGCAAATAGGATGACTTTTCTGACTTTCATCTTTTAATTGGTTTAGAAAGTGTGTGAATTTATCATTTATTTGGTACTTTTAAGCTTCCATAGCTACATGCAAAAGTTAAAATTTCTAATCTATTTTAAATAGACATTTTCAAGCATTGCTTTTAGTTAGAATTTGAGTTTTAAATTAAATTAAAAATCCAATTATAAATTCTAAAATATTATGCTTTCCAAACCTATAAATAACCTAAAGCTTGCAAATGAATTTAATATGGATTCCAATGCCTCAAAAAATTCACACAGCACAAATATCTAAATGCAGCAAACTCTTCTTGTAATCAGTAGGGAAATGCACACATGCAGCGTAGGCTTTGTAGATCATAGAATCATAGAATCAGATTCTGAACTAGTCTTCTTTATTAAATGGATTAACTCCTTGGCAAGCTGGGCAATAGACATCTCAAAGTTAGTTCCAATGTTATAAATTTCACCTGGCTTTCCCTCCTTCAGGACAGTAAGGAATGCTTCTGCCATATCAGCTGCATAAAGGAAATTCCATCTCTGAAGTCCAGAGCCATGAATACAGCATTTTCTGTTCTGTTGCAACAGAGATATAAACTTTGGAATAACTTTTTCTGGATACTGGTGAGATACTGGTAGATATACATATAAAAAACAAATGTTATTGATCCTTAGGCTGGATGCTAGAACATTTCACACTTGCCAAATACTATCAATAAATGTACTTTTTTGGTGCTAAGAAGCAAGGTGTGTGTTCACGTCTTAATCTCAAACAATGCCATGCAGAGTTCTCTACTCAGAGCTATATATGAAAAGCTCTCTATCATCCCAGAATGCAGGAAGTTTAATTTAGGGTATTTCATTTAAGCAGTCTGTTTCAGCTATGGCATTTTGGTAGTTCACAGACTTCTACAGTCTTAAGACAAGTGGCATTAATGATTACACCATCTAATATATCCCACTACTGCTAATAATATAACCATTGTGAAAATAAACTGTTTAACAATTTTCCCATTTGGCCATTCAGGCAGTTCTGGTTTTCTTCAGATCAAATAAAGGCATGGTTTAGAGTGGCTTTATAAAGAATATTAGCAGTGTTGAAAAGGCTAGAAGCTAGTCAGATTAGAGTAGGTCAGAACAGAACTAGTATTCAAGTAGATTTTTCTCCTTTTTTTTTTTTCCTCTTTCGTTTTGTTCCAAGTCCAATTTTGTTGAAAGTGTGAACATGTCTACCAAGCCATCACCTTAGCAGCAATTCCAAAGACAAAGAAACTTTTTCCAGTCATATGATACATCCCTATTTAACATATACCACCTCTATCACATTTCTATTTCCCATTCTTGAACAAATATCAAAGAGAGACAGAAAGTTTATTTTTGCTGTCAAATTATTATTTGAAGAGTAAACAGTTCTGTATACTTATACAAAATCAGAAACAAGCTTTTTGAGTTCTTGACCACATACAATGATTTCAGTGCACCTGTAGAGATAAAAACCTCCACAAATCTCCCAGTCCTATTTGGCAAAAGAAAATTATAATGGCCCCAGATCAGGAGTGGCCTTGAGTCTGCCGTTCTGACAATTCAGTACTAATCCAAATTATTTAAAAAGTATTTAAATATTGCCATTCATTATATAAAAAATCTTCTTTAATATGAATTTTATCTCCAAACTTTAACTAGATATTCAATGTCTGAGTAACTAAGGCCTGGATTTTCGTAAGTGGTCAGTATTTGGAAGGAGTTACAAGTTTCAGAATTCTTTTTTATTACTTTTTCAGTACTTACTTTGAAGAATGTAGATAAAAGTTGTGGAGAGAGCTGAACTGTATCTCCTCTTGGTCAAACAACCACTTCACATAAAACAAAGCTGGGAGTGAGAAATACAATGTAAAAGCAAAGGGACTGGTAGAAAAAAGGAGCTGTGTAAGCAAGACAAAATAAAAAATTCTGACAGTGTGGTAAGAAAAAGACCATAAAATGTATGGGAGTCAAGAGAGCTTTTAAAACACTGTTGTGATGTGATGCAAGCAAATCAAAGACAGAAAATACTATAGCAGAGGAGTTAAAATACAGTTCTCCTGTTTCCTTGAGCTTATGAACAGGCCAAGCATATTCTGTGTGTGTGTGGATACACACAATCTGAGTAATATGGGGGATATCATGACAACTGCATTTCAGACTTAAATATGAAATGTAATTCAGTGTGTATAAGACCATGCAACTTTGACAGAGTTAGCTGAGAAGATAGGTGTCTGAGCAACAGAAATATTCATAGAATCATAGAATGGTTTAGGTTGGAAGGGACCTCAAGGATCATCCAGGTCCAACCCCCTGCCATAGGCAGGGACACCTCCCACTAGAGCAGGCTGCTCAAGGCCTCATCCAGCCTGGCTTTAAACGCCTCCAGGGAGGAAGCATCCACAACCTCTCTGGGCAACCCATTGCAGTGTCTTACCACCCTCACTGGAAAGAACTTTCTCCTAACATCCAGTCTAAATCTCCCCTCTTCCAGCTTAAACCCATTCCCCTTTTTCCTGACATTACTAAACCGTGTAAATAATCCCTGCCCAGCCTTCCTGTAGGCTCCCTTCAGATACTGGAAAGCCACTCTAAGGTCTCCTCCAAGCCTTCTCTTCTCCAGGCTGCAGAGCCCCAACTCTCTCAGCCTGTCCTCATAGCAGAGCTGCTCCTGCCCTCTGATCATCTTCGTGGCTCTCCTTTGGACCCGCTCCAGCAGTTCCATGTCCTTCTTGTGTTGGGGGCTCCAGAACTGCACACAGTACTCCAGGTGGGGTCTGACGAGAGCAGAGTAAAGGGGGAGAATCACCTCCCTTGCCCTGCTGGCCACACTGCTCTTGATGCAGCCCAGCACACAATTGCTGTCTGGGCTGCATGTGCACACTGCCGGCTCATGTTGAGCTTTTCATCAACCCAGACCCCCAGGTCCTTTTCCTCAGGACTGCTCTCCAACCATTGAAGTTTCTGATGAAGATTTGATACCTCCTTTAAATACTTGAGAAGAAGCACTGTATAGGGAAACTAGTTTAAAATTAGACTGAGGAAAAAACTTGCATAAAACAGATTAAACAATTTCTCTCTTCTCAGTTTTTGAGATGGTGGAACTACTGATACCTGCCCACAGTTTTCTTGTCAGAAAAGCCTTGTGCCAGCACCAAAACCAAATCAGAAACATTCATTTTAATAAGTAAAATCTATCCAGGTTTGTGATTTACCTGTTTTTTTTAAAAATGTATGTTACAATTATTTTAAAGATAAATCATTTAGGGTTTTTTTTTTCCCCTGTGGGCCTTTGTAGCCTTTTTGCATTATCTTCCCATACCGTACCACAACCTTTTCTCTTGTAAGTCTGCCCACAGCACTGTAGACTTCGTCCTGATCATGTTGGTAACATGCAAGCTGCTCTGCTGCTAATTCTGATTTCAGTGAAGTGATACAAAAGAGTCCCCCAGACGAGGGTCTTTTAAGAGCAATCTTTAGCACACAGGCTTTATCCCGCAAAGGTATTTTGTTATTTTTGCAGTGAGCTCTTCTAGACCTGGTTGCTTTGTATCGTTGTCTTTCTTTTTCTCTCCCCTCCTGAAATTTCTAACAGTGCAATGAAAGCCAGGGGAAAAAAAAAAAAAAAGAAAAAAGAAAAGTAAAAAAAAAAAAAAAAAGCTAACAAGCTTGGCATTTTCAAGCAGTTCTCAAATTCTGTGATTAAATTAAAAGCAGAAAAATCAAGTTTATGTTATGACTATTCATGCCATTCACACAAAATATGATTAGATGAAGAACTGGAATACATTTTCTCAGCCTAACTCAGCATCAAACAAAAGGGCAGAGATGAGAAGCTTCAACTTAAAGTAACTTTGTTTCACAGGAGTTGCCACAGACAATTACAATTATAAGCAAGTTAAACAATGATACTTGAAGGCTCAGGAATAATGATGAGTGATTTGGCGCATGACATGATTATGTCAGGTGCTTGTAACCAGCAGCTTTTCAAAAGCTTTATGTTGATGAATTTCACTATCTCCTTTGTTCAGATGAATAAACTAATATTCAAGGTATGCAATAACCCAGAAAACCAAAAATTTGAGACTAGAACATAACCTTTCTCAGCTATTGACTGTACCTCTTGTTTGTAGTCTTAGTCTGCCTTCCTTTTTTGTTATATACGTTTACCACACAAATCAAGTACTTCACGATAATACATAAAGCTGGAAGAGGAACAAATTCTTCTTCCTGTTTATAGACAAAATAATATTTTTCATCATGTAACTCGAGACAATTTTCCTCTATTTTTTTCTGAATAATACTATTTAATAAATATTTATTAATACCTCTAATGCTTGCTATAGGAGAATACTAATCGTAGTTAAATCAAGTTGTTCTTCCCACCACGTGCTGAAAGTGGAGAAAGGTCAAGTAAAATGGAATGCCATAACAGCTGATGAAGGGTAATTATTTCTCTAATCAATAAGAGATGCTTCAAATCACAATTCCTTACAATAAGTACATTTCACAGTTCCTTACAATAAGTACATTTCTTTGGTTTCCCTTTTTTCGACATATTTTTCTTGTGTTTTTTTTTGAGGGGGGGATTTTATTTTGGTTTGGTTTGGTTGTTATTTTTGTGGGGTTTTTTTCCACAGTCTACTGAGTTCTTTGGACCTACCTTAACTGCACAGGCAAATATAGCTCAAATAGCCACAAATTGATCATCTGTGCATCTTTACCTTCATGTTTTAACAGATGCAGTGTTACAAGCTGTTTAAATGTGTCACTTCTTTGAGTTTTTATGAGGAGCCTAAAACCAACTTTCTCTATTAACGAAGTTCCAATTTAACATTGTATATGACTGTATTTTGTTCCCTTCTTTTCATTACAGATAAAGTGACTACCATTGTAAAAATTATGGTCTTCATTCATGCTCAATGAGATAAATTTATGCATATATATATAATTTTGAGCCATAGCTACATATTAAAAAAAAAAAATAAATGTTGCCTGTCCTTATTATTAGTGGTATTGCATTTCAAATAATTTTTCTGTTTCCCCCACACACACTCTTTTCTGGGTCCTTTGCTTGAATCATTTTAGAACAGAAATCAGGAATTTTAAGGATTTTTAAAAATATACATGTAGAAATACAACTATTTTTTTAAAAAATAATCAAAATACCAAATCCTCCAAACAAATTAATCCATCCAACTACTTGGTAGATTAAAAAAAAAAGCATTATGTATTGTCAAAAGAAGATCTGAAGTGGACAAAGGGAAGGAGGAAATAGTAAACTACATTTAAAATCATTACATAGGCTATGGTGGTGAAGCAAGCGTATTAAATGCGCTCCTACTTGTATTTGCCTCAAAACTAGAACTTTCTTCGGACAGCAGTTGTGCAGGAACCGGACTGGAGAAGCTGACAGGCAGAACTGTGATAAACTATGTGACTAAATGATAAATCGTATTTGCTCTGCTCTTGTGACCATCTCCCATGTCCACTGATCCATCTCCTTTAGGGCTCTTTCTGTCATTACAAACCGTAAGCAGCTTCAAATACAATTAGATTTTCTTTTCAAAAGCAAGATGTCATGTCCTTTTCTCCTCAATTATCCTAACCTGAAATTGAAGGAAAAGAGTTTCAGTCATTTTTTTTTCAGAAAAATTTAAGGGCCAATATTTTATCACTGATTCTGGATGACAGTGGTAGATAAATATACAAATGAAGCAATAATGGAAGTTTGGTAAGAATTAGACTATTCATGATGTAAATACTTAGAGGATTTGAAAGATTATTTTTTAGGAATTAAGAAACCTGCCCAAGTATTACATAAGGTTTAAGTAATGTACACCGTTAAGCACTCAAGTTTCTTTGTTTTCATACCAAACTTCAACAGAAGCACCTTCTGCTCAATACTGGACAGACTTTCAATGGCCCAAATGCCTCAGTAAGCTGTAAAGGACAAACAACTAGACACTATTTTCTGGAGTTTTGATCAGTTGTGTAGGAAAAACAGGGGCAAAAAAGATGCTACATTTCTTCCAACACTGCCTTATATTTAATGATGTTAAAATTGATGTACATGGAACAAAAACTAGGTGTTCAGATCTTATGAAACAGTTTTATTCCTTTCTAAGGTCCATCAAATGAGAATCATGGCCATTCTGTGTTTTATGCTATGGTATCGTTTCACTGCTTTAGGAAGAGATGTGATTAAACCATTTCACATAAGAAAGTAAAGACCCTCCAGATGAAGCAGAAATCTTGGAAAAAGATATCTTTTCTGCTTCTGCAGTTCACTTCCATAAATGAACTGGACTTACCTTTCTTGATGTCGTGCTGCTATAATAATGCTTGACGACAGTTATCACTTAATAAGTTGTAGTTAAGGACCTAGTGAACTGTTTCTTCTAAAACATGACTGTGTGGATTGTCAGCTAAGATGTGAAGCATTGAGATGACAAAAAAAACACAGATTTCAGGTAGCAGATTCATTCCACAAAATGTTTTTTGCAAACACAAGTTTCAGGTACCGATACAATGAAGAATTGAACATGTAATTGATGTGCTTTGTCACCAAGAATGATACCAAATGGGTTTGCAGTTTTAAAGGAGAAAGATACATGTCTGGAAACTCAAAAACTCACTGACACAGCTCCAATAAACCATACATACAGTATGCAAATACTATAAATAAAGTATATGAAGTTTTACGAACACAAAAACATTTTGTTTATGTATTTAATAACTCATATTTTCTTTTCTTCACAGGTCCTTTTCACAATAAGAAAATATCCTCTCATGCTAATGAGTAATTACATGCAGTTAGTAGGTGTGAAAGCTTCATTAGTTTTTCACAGACAAATACAATATGTCTGTATTTACCTAAATAGTAGAATCATAGAATCAGTCAGGGTGGGAAGGGACCACAAGGATCATCTAGTTCCAACTCCCCTGCCACGGGCAGGGACATCCTACCCTAGATCAGGCTGGCCAGACCCTCATCCAGCCTGGCCTTAAACATTTCCAGGGATGGAGCCTCAACCACCTCCCTTGGCAACCCATTCCAAGGTCTCACCACTCTCATGCTGAAGAACTAGTCATTTCTAGAAACTCAAAACTGCACATTAAATGTGCCAAATGAATTCTGTATTGTACAGAGAAAAAGGACTAATCCTGGAGGAAGAAAAAAAAAAAAAGTTCTACTTGTAGAGGACAAAACAAAACCTAAACCAAGAATCACCTCACATGTTAACTTCTGTATTCTACCATTCTTATATCTTCCTCACAATGCTACTTCTTGTGTTTTTATTTTCCTTCATAATATTTCATGCAAAGAACAGTCCTTGCTGATCTGGTGGGATCTGGACAATCAAAGAGTTAAGAGAAACCAAGCAGGACTTGTAAGAAATTAGTACAATCTGGTTTATTGCTAAATATATAGGACTAACCTTCTCACACACTTTCTACCAATCCCCACCAGCATCAACAGAAATAAATGTTTGAATGACAGACTGCTCCATAAAATCCTGTAGCTTAGCTTACAATCTCTGTCACTAACCATAAATTCAAAGCGTGAAATGGGATTATTTAATTCCCAGCAAATTAGTGTCTGTGTTAATAGAGTTCTAAATATATAATCACATAAATGCCAGAAAGAAAAATCTTAAATAGGCTTTCATTGTGCAGTTATTTCTAATGTAGACCCGGGAAGCCAGCCAGGTCCATTCACCTTTGGGAGCAATGCTTCACATTTCTCCGCAGTTGGACTGCTCTGTCTCATCATCCATACAGAAAAACAGGCAGGTCATGGGTTCGTATGAGGCTTTGTCAGATTTCTAAAATGACATGAATTCCTCCATTTTTCTCAATCTTGTTCTTGAATTCTTGGATAGTGTAATGCAGATACCAACTAGAGGGTCTTCAAAGCATGTTTAATTTAGATCACAGCCAGCATACCACACTTGTTAGGAAAAAGTCTCATCTAGAAAGTAATAGAGTTCTTTACAAGTAGGGAAAACTACTTCAACATTCTCTGTTTCCTAAACCTGAGCTAGATCTGTCCATGAACATCTTGCTCAGCAGAGTAGAGTTTAAGGAGTGCCTCCAGCCACTGTTGTCTCTTGAAAAATTATTTAAGAGAGAACGCAAATTTTCAGCATCTCTGAGGGACTTAGTCACATCAGTTTGAATAGAATGTTAATTCATCGGTAGGTGTACTGCTAAATCAGATTAATTGGCTTATGAACAAGGTATACATGAAGTTTTACATCCTAGAAGGCATCTATGAATACTTTTTGAAGAGCAAAAAATGTTATTTGATATGTTCATGAATAGAAAGCCAGGGAAAGGTAACTAAATGAGCATTTCTATGAGACTTACAGACATGATATAAAGTATATTTTCCTGTTTGTAATTGATTTTATTTGACAAGTAGAGAACTTCCAACTGCACATGTGCACATATGTATGTGTGTGTGTGTGTATAAATATATATACATATACATTTACAGGGTTAAGTATTGATGTTATTAGGACAATTTATTTTAAAGTTTTCTATTTGAAACTGGCTTAATATAGAATCATAGAATCATAGAATCATAGAATGGTTTAGGTTGGAAGGGACCTCAAGGATCATCCAGCTCCAACCCCCTGCCACAGGCAGGGACACCTCCCACTAGAGCAGCTCGCCCAAGGCCTCATCCAGCCTGACCTTAAACACCTCCAGGGAGGAAGCATCCACAACCTCCCTGGGCAACCCATTCCAGTGCCTTACCACCCTCACTGTAAAGAACTTCCTCCTAACATCCAGTCGAAATCTCCCCTCTTCCAGCTTAAACCCATTCCCCCTCGTCCTGACATTACTAGACCTTGTAAATAGTCCCTCCCCAGCCTTCCTGTAGGCTCCCTTCAGATACTGGAAAGCCACTATAAGGTCTCCTCGAAGCCTTCTCTTCTCCAGGCTGAAGAGCCCCAACTCTCTCAGCCTGTCCTCATAGCAGAGCTGCTGCAGCCCTCTGATCATCTTCGTGGCTCTCCTCTGGACCCGCTCCAGCAGTTCCATGTCCTTCTTGTATTGGGGGCTCCAGAACTGCACACAGTACTCCAGGTGGGGTCTGACGAGAGCAGAGTAAAGGGGGAGAATCACCTCCCTTGCCCTGCTGGCCACACTTCTCTTGATGCAGCCCAGCACTCGGTTGGCTGTCTGGGCTGCATGTGCACACTGCCGGCTCATGTTGAGCTTCTCGTCGACCCAGACCCCCAGGTCCTTCTCCTCAGGGCTGCTCTCCAGCCATTCATCACCCAGCCTGTATCTGTGCCTGGGATTGCACCGACCCAGGTGCAGGACCTTACACTTGGCCTTGTTAAACGTCATGAGGTTGGCCTGGGCCCACCTCTCCAGCCTGTCCAGGTCCCTCTGGATGGCATCCCTGCCCTCCAGCAAGTCAGCTGTGCCACACAGCTTGGTGTCATCTGCAAACTTGCTGAGGGTGCACTCAATTCCTCTGTCCATATCACTGACAAAGATGTTAAAGAGCACTGGTCCCAGCACTGACCCCTGAGGAACACCACTTGTCACCGGTCGCCAGGTGGACATTGTGCCATTGATCACCACCCTCTGCATGCGACCATCCAGCCAATTCCTTATCCAGTGAGTGCTCCACCCATCCAGTCTGTGCTTTTCCAGTTTAGTGACCTTAAAATTATGCTTTATGCTTTCATTGTAAAATAGTAGTAAGAAATATAGATATTAAAGTTATTGTTCCACAAATAGGATCAGTATGCTAGAACTAGTTTAGCTAATTTAGCTAGTGCTAAACTACTGTCCATCATATTTGAAAGTTCATGGCAGACTGGTGAAGCTCCTGCTGACTGGAAAAGGGGAAACATAATGACCATCTTCAAGAAGGGAAAAATGGATGACCCTGGGAGCTACAGACCAGTCAGTCTCACCTCTGTGCCTGGCAACATCGTGGAGCAGATCCTCCTGAAGTCTCTGCTAAGGCAAATGGAAAACAAAGCAGAAGTGATTGATTGGTGGTAATCAGCAATGGCTTCAACAAGGGCAAATCATGCCTGACAGATTTAATGGCTTTTTATGATGAAGTCAGAGCAACAGTGGACAAAGGAAGGGCAACTGACATCATCTACCTGGACCTGAGTAAGGCATTTGACTCCATCCCACATGACATCCTGGTCACCAAACTGGAAAAACACAGACTGGATGGGAGGAGCACTCACTGGATAAGGAATTGGCTGGATGGTCGCATGCAGAGAGTGGTGATCAATGGCACAATGTCCACCTGGCGACCGGTGACAAGTGGTGTTCCTCAGGGGTCAGTGCTGGGACCAGTGCTCTTTAACATCTTTGTCAGTGATATGGACAGAGGAATTGAGTGCACCCTCAGCAAGTTTGCAGATGACACCAAGCTGTGTGGCACAGCTGACTTGCTGGAGGGCAGGGATGCCATCCAGAGGGACCTGGACAGGCTGGAGAGGTGGGCCCAGGCCAACCTCATGACGTTTAACAAGGCCAAGTGTAAGGTCCTGCACCTGGGTCGGTGCAATCCCAGGCACAGATACAGGCTGGATGGTGAATGGCTGGAGAGCAGCCCTGAGGAAAAGGCTCTATGGATCTGGGTTGATGAAAAGCTCAACATGAGCCGGCAGTGTGCACATGCAGCCCAGACAGCCAACCGAGTGCTGGGCTGCATCAAGAGAAGTGCGGCCAGCAGGGCAAGGGAGGTGATTGTTCTGCTCTTATTAGACCCCACCTGGAGTACTGTGTGCAGTTCTGGAGCCCCCAGATCAGAGGTCTGAAGCATATCTGTTATGAGGACAGACTACGACAGTTGGGACTCTTCAGCCTGGAGAAGAGAAGGCTTTGAGGAGACCTTATAGTGGCCTTCCGGTATCTGAAGGGAGCCTACAGGAAAGCTGGGGAGGGACTATTTGCAAGGTCTAGTAATGACAGAACAAGAGGTAGTGGGTTTAAACTGGCAGAGGGGAGATTCAAACTAGATGTTAGGAAGAAGTTCTTTCCAGAGAGGTGAGACATTAGAATGGGTTGCCCAGGGAGGTTGTGGATGCTCCCTCCCTGGAGGTGTTGAAGGCTGGGTTGGATGAAGCCTTGAATGACTTGTTCTAGTGTGAGGTGTTCCTGTCTATGGCAGGGGGTTAGAGCTGGATGATCCTCGAGGTCCCTTCCAACCTAGACCACTCTATGATTCTATTAAATATTCCCATAGTCCATTTTGTTGCTGATTGAGTCTGTCACAGTCACCTCGTAGTGGCAGGTACTATGGTGCAAGATAGGATTTTTTTCAGAATTCATATTGTTTGTTAATTTTGATATTCAGGAATCTTGCTACTGACCACAATTTTTAATAACAGAGTCTTTGCAACAGTCATGGAAACATTATACATATGGCAAACAAAGTCTAGAACACTTAAGAAATAACTAGCAATAGCACAACAAACATTAAACTTTTAGAACTGGAAGAGAGGGTCTTGCAGTCAATTAGACTGCTTGCCCACAGAGGGACTCGGGAAATGCCTTTCTGCTTAAGGCAGGAGGCACTTGAATTCACCTAGAGTTTTGCAAAGAAACTCTTGAGAATTTACTCACAAAAGTTATCTCTGGATTCCCGTGGCTAACTACAGTTTCCAGACAGTACCCAAACACTTGTAGGGAGTTCTGTCGATGTCTTGATAGCCATTGAAGCTTCTGAATTTTCCCAGATGCTGGGAGAGGGGCACATAATCTCTGACCTCATCTTAGTTCCTCTTGACTCCACACTTGGAGGTTTGGCAGAGGTTTGCAGAGGGGCAGGCGGGATGTTTTGCGGATGTGCAGACGGGTACAATGCCACGCTGGCTAAGTGAGCCTATCATGTGAAGACACTCCCCTGGCAAACTTGAGCCAAGACAAGTTTCCAGTTTCCAGGTAGACAAACCCGAAGTATCAGGGCTTGTTATTATGTAGCGTGGCAGGACGCAATGGCAGTGAGGCAGAAGCACAATAAGGCAGAGCAATCGTCTTTACCTGCTCATCTCTTTTTATCAGTGCAGCCTAAGACCAGTGGTTCCTTTGGCCACAGATTAGCCAATGTTTTCCAAACCTGACCACAGTAGGTAAAATCAGGGCTTACTCTTACTTTTTAAGGCAGAACACAGACAAATGTATGAACATATGAGGTACCCTGTTTACAGGTTTGGAAGGGACATGGAGGCATCAGGCTTTTTGCTTTCCTTTCCTGCAGTGCTTCTCCCATCAGCAGAAGCAGTAGAAACAGAACACATGTCCAGGCAAGCCAGGACATGTTTTAGGCCTAATTTGGCCTATTTTGGCCTTCCATGACACCCTTTTGCATTTCAGTGTCCTGTCCAATGCTTCTTTTCTCAACTAAAGCTTCCAGCAAAATAATTTAATTAAAATGTCCCTAAATGAAGAAAGTTTACTTGGTAGACATACTGAAAACTTTACTGGTGGGGAGTATTAAGGGCCAAGTATAGAGACAGCAAAGCCTGCCAGGTGATTTGAGTTTTCAAGACATAAATCTTTCAATAAATGCATTTTTACTGACTTTTGATCTAATTCTATGTGCTGGTTTGTGAAAAGTGTTGAGGTTTATTTTTCCTGTTGTTCTTGAACTGCAAATTAAATATCTGCCATTTTTTCTGGTAGTTTGTAGATAGTCATTCACAGCTGCTCAGGGCAGCTGTGATTAAGAATAAAATGCTGAAGCAGAGTAATTGCACACTAAAGTACCTATTTCTCCCCTCTATTTCTCCCCTCTGACTAAAAAAGGAATTCTAGTATGTATAGTTCATGGACTGAGATTGACAAAAGGGAGTCTAAATTTAGATGACAAATCAAGCTAAATGATTATCTCTTCTAAATCAAGGAGAGTTTTGTCAGCTAAAGCCCATTTTGGGTAAGTATTCTTTTTATCAACACAGGCTTACAATGACTGGGTTTTATTGGTGATACAAAGTATATTTTTACCAGTAAAATAAATATTAACCTGAAGAATATGTTTTTACTGAGATAGTCTAATATTTAGAAAATGAAAATATGAGACACATTGTAATTAAAATATTGAGATTTTATTGTATGCATGGGAGGGAAAAAAAAGTGCTTTCTGCTTTGTATGGTTATTTAGGGATTAACCTTTTTCACAGAGAAGTGTAAGCAGCCTGAAAGGTTTCAACTACAGTATCTTCTTAACGGGTGTTTCACAAAAGACATAGCCTATGGGTAATTCCCTGGACACAAAACTCTGGAAATAGATGTGTTAAAGCTGATGGAATAGGACAAGCATTATGAACAACAATTGTGTCATAATGAATCATGATAGAAGCAGCCCTCTACTCCTATAAAATGTTGCATGAGCACATAACACCTCTCTCTTGTCTGTTTCCTGAAAGTCATCATTGGAGGAAAATTGCCTGTCTAGTTTCACCCTCACCATTTCTTGAACAGAAGCAGAAAGAAGTAACATTGGAAGTTTAGCATCAGGTTAAGTGGTCAGTAATAAAGTTTCCTTTTGTATTCCACAGTACCTTTACATTCTGAAGCAACTTCACAGTGTTCATATAAAGATCTTTCCTGAATCATTTCTCTGTACTGAGTTATCTCACAGTATGTTGTAGAGTTTTCAGAAGCAAAGCCACGAAATGACATGTTCAAAACTAAACAGCCCTGTTAAGATGAAAAAACTGCACAGTCAAATATAGTTCCTTGTAATTTTCCTCACTGAGAAATAAAACAGTTAAAATTTAATTACATAAAAATCATGTTCTATTTTTTTCTGATGAGATAGACTGGAGTGGGATCTCAAAGGAAAAAACCTCACTTCGTACTTGGTAAAATTTTGTTTGGATAAAAGGCAAAATCATTTCTTATCCTGTTCATATATGCTCTGAAAATGTATGAGATTGATACCTCTAAATTATTATCTCTTGGCAAAACTGCAGAGCAGAGATAATTTATTTTGAGGAGTTTAGGGCTATCTGTAGTGACATGCTAGATTGAGATTTTCACAATGATAATTATGTTCATGGACCTGCAAAGAAACATCAGATTTCAAAAGCCAGGTCAAGCTGAAGAAACTGTAAAACTGATGGAGTGCGCAAAAGTAGAAAGTTTTTACTATCATAATCATAATTAACTCTTGCGACATTAGGCAACATTCAGTGGATTCCTTGGCTTGGAAGATCTGCCTTACCTGTGCAGCTACTGCTTAATTGCATTTAAAAATATTTCAAAGGATATAATAATGCCTTTAGAGATAAAGAAAAAGAAACAAGGGAAAATGGACAGCAAAATTATACTGTATGGCCCAAGGGAAGCTTATTGCATTGTAAGCAAATCAATTTCATTTGTTTTGCTTTCCACTGATATATTTTTAGTGGAGATGTCCTGCATTGTTACAAATATTAAGCGACAGAGAGCATTTGATGCTACATTTTGCTATAAAAGAAGTTAGATTGGTCAAATGAAACTAGCCAGAGATTCAGCAGGCTGAGTGACAGAGGACAGAGACTTAAGGCACAGGAGCAGAAAGTGAAAAGGAAATCATAACCACCTTTCCATCTTTTCTGTCATTTACTTTGATCACTTGTTTTCAGCGAGTTTAAGAGATTTTAAAATGTTTACAGTACATGTTTACAAAAACGTTTACAAATGATGAAAGATTGGTTGCATTAACGACAAGCTAAAACACAGAGATGTAAAAGAGTAGACAATACAAATAGTGAGGTAGAGAACTGTGGAGGAAGAGATTCTACAGGCAGTGTATAATAAAGCGAATATCGGCTGACAAGGGAAAAATAACAGATAAAAAGGAAGAAAATATCAGGATGCTGGTAAAACATCACACAATATGTGGAGAATACCACAAATTAGGAAAAAAAAAAAGGTCCTGAATTGATTTTACATTGGTTTGCCTTTCACACTTCAAATGTGAAGGAACCAAAAACCTTATCTGGAATGAGTGATTGTTGACTTCGATGCAGTTATCTCCAGTTTACATGAGCACAGACTGTGACCCTGAGGTTTTGGGAGAGAGTTAAGGATTTGATAACAACTCAATGAAGACACAGCCAATTTGGATTTTCTCACTGAAGCCATCATTTGAAAAAAGTGAAACCTATGGATTGTCCATAACTTTGTACATGACAAAGTACTCCATTAAAAAAAAAAAAAACCAAAAAGATAAAGAGCTAATTTCTGACAGGATTGTGCAGGAGGTTTGGCCTTAAAGTTAGACAGACTTCTTCAAAGACAATGTTTTTGCTAACTTCTAAGATGTAACTGTGGGAACCACTAAAGATACGCATTGATTTCTATCTCTCACCTTAATTTGTACTGTGCTAATTATCTGAAATGAATATAAAAGGGCAGCACCTTCTTGCTCCCTGAAACTGTCAATGTTGCTGCACAGTGAAGGGGAAATTGTAACTGCAGTTTATCTGCAACTTCTCATACCTCTAGCCAGAGCCCTGTTGCCATAAACAGTACAACTACCCTTGTGCACCAAATCAGTTACAGAACACAGAGGTGAAAAAGACCACCTATGGAGAGTGAAGGGCTGATTTCCTTATGGCTTTTTCAGTCCAGTTGTCAAAGTTTTTCAAGCAGTACTGCTCTGTGCCTTTCTTGGGAGAGATCTTTTTTTCTTTTGAATAGAGTGGTAGTCCACGGTAAGCTTCATGCTTACAATGTGTTGCCTACTTATTACTGTGACTCCACATGTGCATACTTGTAGTCTTTTCAAACTGGTTTAGTGTGGAGTATGAACAGCCACACAGAAAGAATCTATTGCACTGCAAGTGCAGTGCAGTTCACTCCTTAACAGCTGCTGTCCAGCAAAGTTATCAAAATCAAACCTCTTTTGATCATGAAAGCACTGAAAAATATTCTTATCAGAGCTTATTCTCACCCTTTTTCCCAGAAAGCATTTTACAAGGATGTTACTGTCTTTTTAATCAAATACTGATGGAATTCATAATATCTATCAATAATTGGACTGGTTTTACTTACTTCTTTGCAAGCCCCTACTATTTCATTTGAATAAGCTCATTTGTTAAATCCTCTTTTTCACTACAATTCACATCCTTTTAGTGAAATTTCTAAACATTTAGAATGTCTTGGTGTCTATCTGCACTTTTTCTTGTGCTTATCAAACATCAGGATTAACTCAGGGGAAAGAATGCTGATGAAAATGTAACAATTTCATATCGTGAAATCCTTAGTCACGTTCTTAGTTCCAAACGTGCTCAGCAGCTGTTTTAAACTTTCAGGTGTTTATCTGAGTAACTGTGAACATTCAGAATTTCTTCTGGTCTATAATTTGAAAATGAGGGATGCATGGTGTAAAACATTTGAATCTATTCCAAAACATTGTATTTAAACGGACTGTTTTCCAAATCAAGGTGTTTTGATCACACACTGGTGAGGATATATACAAAGCAATAAATGTATCTTCCATCTGCTCCTACCACCTGCCTACCCAAAACACACAGAGAAGTGCAGGTTTTTTTCCCTCTGGGTAAAAATTTAAGTTAAAGTTCTTACGAAAGCTGGACGTAGACCCTTTTATCACTTGAGTTTTTCAAGGGGGAGTCATGGAGTAAATAAAAGAATGAAAAGTAAAACGTGTCTTTTATTAGCTTATGTGACAATAGAAGTTAAATAATATGCTTTCTTATAAAATCAAATCTCTTTTATTTACTTCACTGTGCTCTAATGAGACTTCATCCGGAGTACACTGTCTAGCTCTGGAGCCCTCAATACAGGAAGGACATGGACCTGATGGAGCTGGTCCAGAGGAGGATCACAAAAATGATCAAGGGTTTGGACCACCTCTGCTGCAAAGACAGGTTGAGGGAGCTGGGCTTGGTTCAGTCTGGAGAAGAGGAGGCTTCAGGGAGACCTAATAACATCCTTCCAGTACCTGAAGGATGCCTGCAAGAAGGCTGAGGAGAGACTGTTTACAAAGGCCTGCAGTGACAGGACAAGCAGCAGTAGCTTCAAACTAGAGGAGAATAGATTTAACCTGGATGCCAGGAACAAGTTCTTTACCATGAGAGTAGTGGAACACTGGGACAGGTTGCCCTGGGAGGTAGTTGAGGCCCTATTCCTGCAGATATTCAAAGTGAAACACGACAGGGCTCTGTGCAACCTGATCTGGTTTGAGAATGTCCCTGCTTACTGCAGAGGGAGTTGGACTAAATGACCTTTGGAGGTCCCTTCCAACCCAGACCACTTTATGTTTCTGCGATTCTATTATTTAGCTGTGCTTTATCCTATCCTAAGTAAGGCAAATGACCTAAGTAGATTGTTGTGCTTATGTACCAAGCAGCTAGTCAGAATATTTTCACTATGAAGACAAGCAAACAGCAGATTAGGTCACTCTGAAAGGCAGAGCAGTCTCAGTCTTTGAAAATTTTCAAGATCTGACTGGACAAAGGGCTGAACAAACTGATCCACCTTCATAGCTGACACACTTTGAACAGTCAGATGGACAAGAAAACTCCTGAGCTCTCTTCCATGCTGTTCATCAGCCATGTGAATCTGAATTGTCTGTAATGCAATGAGCACATTTGTTGTAAAAGCTCTGGATTTAATTCAAATAACTCTACCTTGCTTAACCAAATGAGTTAACCTTTGAATAAATTGTCTTTCAGTATGCATGATAATCAAAATGTTGTCAAGATTCAGAACTACCTTCAGGATTTGATAAATGTTGGTTTACCAGAGCAGCTACCCTTGCTTCAATTTTTGATTTGCTGTTTTAACTTGATAGTGCAATCATTGTTTTGGAATCTTTCATCAGGTAAAGTGGTAGCAAAGACTCTCAAGAAATAGAGATGATGTAGGTGACCAGGTCATTGTAAACCTGCTAAATGGAAGACCTGGAGTGAGTACAACCCCAAGCAGTGCTACAGGCTGGGGATAGAGCAGATGGAGACCAGCCAGGAAGAAAGGGACCTGGGGGTACTGGTTGATAGTAGGCAGAACATGAGCCAGCAGTGTGCCCAGGTGGCCAAGAGAGCCAAGAGAGCCAAGAGAATAACAAGAGAGGTTACATTGCTGTCTACAACTACCTGAAGGGAGGTTGTAGCCAGGTGGGGGTTGGTCTCTTCTCCCAGGCAACCAGCAACAGAACAAGGGGACACAGTCTCAAGTTGTGCAGGGGGAGGTATAGGTTGGATGTTAGGAGGAAGTTCTTCCCAGAGAGAGTGATTTGCCATGGGCTGCCCAGGGAGGTGGTGGAGTCACCATTGCTGGGGGTGTTTAAGAAAAGACTGGATGAGGCACTTAGTGCCATGGTGTAGTTGATTGGGACAGTGTTGTGGTAGGCCTGATAGGCCCAAAATAGACTAATACATGTCCTGCCTTGCCTAGGCATGTTTTTCTGCTCCACCAGAAAGGCAGGCATGGGAAGAGGACACGAAAGAACCTGTAGCCACTGAGTCTGGCCTGCCCAGGGTCCTGTGGTAAGGTACATACACTTAGCGTGTGCCTGCCTAGTGCAAGGCCTGTGCTTTTCCCAAATTAGGGAAAGTGAACCTGTGGCTTTGCCTAATATGGTAAGGTTTGGCTAACTGCCATCCTGGTTGGCTATTCTGTGTCCAAAGGGCAATTCATCTCGGCCCACACTGACAAAAGGAGATACACAGATAAACAACATGCTTTTGCTTTCCTACTTTTGCTCCCCTGCTCTCTCTGCTGTGCTCAGCTGTGCTCTGCCATTGCCTGCTGCAATTACCTACTGCCTTATTGTTTGCCTGGTAAACTCCACTGCTGGGAGCTTACCAGGAGCAGACCCTGGGTGCCTGCACATGATTGGCCTGTGTGGTCAGCATGACATTGCACTGAGACTGCATGATAGCCTGCCTCTACACCTGAAAGTCCTGCTTAGAAGAGCCAGGAGACAAGGTCAGAGATTGTCTGCCTCTTTCCCCAGAAGCTGGGAAGAATTAAGTCTCGACGTGTGACAAGACAGAGTCCTCTGAAAGCATTTGGACACTGTCTGGACTGTGGCTAAGCCCCACGAGTCAGGTAATAATAATTTGTGAGTAAGTGCTTAAATACCTCTTTATAATTCTCCATTGCCTTCTGCCACGACCAGAAAGAGCTTGAGCCCATCTGCTGCGCAAGCAGCATATTGACCGCAAGCGGCACTTGACCGCGTAACCTTCTGTTCCAGTTCAATTATTGCTCATGTATTTTGCTGTTCGTTACTAGATCTAGATATTATCCATAGAATGTTTCCATGACCGTGTAAGACCCAAAATATTATTAAAATTAATGGTTGGGGGTGGTGAGAGTTCTGAAGAGCAAAATTAATAAACAATATTAATTTTGGAAAAATATCACCTCACATTAATTAATTTCCCCTCTGCAACAGATGGGGCTGGGTGCTAGGTTGGTCTGGATGATCTTGGAGGTCCCTTCCAACCTGGCTGATTCTATGATTCTATGATTTTATGATTCTACACTGAAAGCCATTTCTTAGCCATTCACCTGTAACTGTCTTGAATTATGACGAAAAGAATTTGGAAAGACAAATCCTATGTTATTTGTGTGCTTCAACCTCTGCTGGCCTCTACTGATGGTCACATCTTAAATATATTAACTGTATTAAAAATTCAGCAAGATTGGTACCTGCTTCCTGCATTAGCTCGTGAGACTGAAAGTATGTCTCTATTCTCTAAATTTTAATTTTCTTCAGTAGTCATAAATTATGAGGGGAGAGACCAAGAAAATCCTGAACCAAACTTCCAAAGTTCATACCAAAATAGTATCTGAGGAAAGCCTTGAGTCACTGTTCTTTGTTCCCAAATTTCACCATCTGTTTATTCGTTACTTCAACTTTATAATTAAGATGCATCCTCAGATATTCCTTCAGTGAAGGGTAGGAATATATTTGGAGGAAGCATTTCTCACTGTACTGTTATGAAAAGATGTACATATCCAGGGCTGATATATATCATAGTTTTTACCTAAAGTCATGTAAGAACACAGCATGCAAAGTCCATTTCTCTCTCATAGCTGCTCTTTACCAGAAGTGAGGGGAAATAAAATCCAACGGAATGTTCATAAAGATTATTTTCTCATACATATTGTAGGATTTCCACTTAATGTGTCCCAGAAGATTAGCTGAAACAATTCTGTTTAATTACCTGAACAACTTGCCTTCCTCCCTCTCTTCCACTTCATGAATATTAACTATTTCAGTGCCCTACTTATAGATCATCTCACAGTCAAATGTCCAGTGCTCCAAAACAGGAAAAACACGCTAGTAAGAGTTCAGCCAACAAAACTTCTAAAGACATAGGATCACCCTCTAAAAGTGATAAATAATTTTTAGTAAGGTTGAATGCAGCTTTATTCTTACAACATTCAAAATGTCTGTGCATAAATTAGTTTCAATGGGATTTGATTTTTTTTTCTAGGTTTTTTTTTGGTGTTTTTTTTCATTAGGCAGAAAAAATATAGTTGATAATGAAGGACTTCCCATCACCTCTGGCTAGTACATCATTTGTGTACACTGTGCATTGGACAAATTTATTCCAAGTAATATGTCAACAACTCATAAATAGCTTCTATCTTGGACACCTAACAATAAAAGAAGCTTTATCAAAGGCATGTTTCATAATCAAGTCTACAATTCTTTCAACAAGTGTGAGTGTCTCTTTTGCATATTTTTCTATTCCTATTCTATCCTTGCAATCTTTATTTAGCACCCAAATATTTCAATAAAACACTGCTATTTGGGTCTCCAAGTTTAATAACCTTCCCAAAGGTAGGTTTTTATAAAATTAGAGGTCTTATGAGAAGTAAAAAATAGAAGAAATCAAAAAAGACAAACACATTGCATATTTTTTGGCAAATCAGTGATTGAAATCTGCAGTTAAACAGATTAATGCTTCATGTTGCCATAAACTCTTTGTTCATTACCCTGAGTAGTACAGCTTTCCCTAGTCTCAATCTCAGCTCTGGTCTTTCTTCCTTTTCTTTTCCTAACCTTCTTTTGTCTCCAAGAACATACTCTGTTTGTGATGTTTTATCACTCCTCCTCGTCACATAATTCAATAATATTCAACTGATTAACTTGCAGTTGCCCTTTTGAATTCAACTACTGGATGTATTTTATGACCTAACTTTGTTCCCTAAAAGGTGTGAGGGTGTTGACATCTCAAGAGAGAATTGAAGGCAAGATGTCTAGAGATACAACCAAATTTAGTAGATGAGCTTATGCTTGTATACTGAAACATCTTTCTGATTGCTGCAAAATCTATATGATTGGTCCTGGTTAATTGCTAACTTTTATTTCAATACTGTACATTAACAATGTTTTAATATATTTGTCCACTTCTTCTTGATCACAGGGCATCAAACTGAAATATTACTCTGAAGTGGTTTGCCATTAACATCACTGTAATGTGCAATCAGATGTTTCTACAAGTAGGTAGAACTAGAAAACTCAAGAAATTACACCATAATAATTAAAATTCAAAGCATGTTAAATCTGTTCCTCTCTCTGATGTTTATTTGATTCAGACTGTTTCTACAGCAGACGTAGTACTAGATGATTAATACATCAACCTTTCAGTATGAGAGTCGATTTAGTTATGAAATGCATGAAATTATAAAAGTGTTTCTGCCTTAACCTCTTCATTTAACATTTCTGCATATGGCAGATGAGCCACAAAATCTGGTGCAAAAATTCTGAATTATTGATATTTTCCATTCCACAAATGGATTTTGTAGTAGGTGTGCTTAAATTCAAAGAAACATGAGGAAAACAAATTTAATCTGTACTGTACATAGCATATAATGCAAGTTTCCAGTATTTATTCTGGAGCCATTAATAAACATCTAGTTAATCAGTGTTCAGTAAAATCACAGAAACAAACTAAACGAATTTTTTTTGAAAAAGACATCTGTAGACAAAGTATATTGCCAAAAAAAAAAAAAAAGTTAATGTTTTCATGCTGAATAAATCCAAGTGGAGAGAGGGCTTGATTACTACAGTTTCTAACACACAGTATTACCAAGGTTGAAAGAGACCTCATAGATCAAGTCCAAGCCGTTACCACAGAGCTCAAGGCTAGACCATGGCACCAAGTGCCACGTCCAATCCCACCTTGAACAGCCCCAGGGACGGCGACTCCACCACCTCCCTGGGCAGCCCATTCCAGTAGCCAATGACTCTCTCAGTGAAGAACTTTCTCCTCACCTCGAGCCTAAATTTCCCCTGGCGTAGCTTGAGGCTGTGTCCTCTCGTTCTGGTGCTGGCCACCTGAGAGAAGAGAGCAACCTCCTCCTGGCTACAACCACCCCTCAGGTAGTTGTAGACAGCAATAAGGTCACCCCTGAGCCTCCTCTTCTCCAGGCTAAACAATCCCAGCTCCCTCAGCCTCTCCTCGTAGGGCTTGTGCTCGAGGCCTCTCACCAGCCTCGTTGCCCTACTCTGGGCACATTCAAGCATCTCATTTTAGAAGACACTGAAAGAGCTTTTCTATACTAGAAGAAATCTTATGAAACCAGGTGACTCTAACGTTCTATTATTTCTTTAACATTGTTTGTGAAATTACTTTGAGATAGGCCAGGCTGGATGAAGCTTTAAGTAGCCTGGTCTAGTAGAACATATCCCTGTCCATGGCAGCGGTGTTAAGACTAGATGATATTTAAGGTCCCTTCCAATTCAGAAGTTTCTGCGATTCTATGGTTTTATGTTTGTGATAATTTTACGAGACCAAATGCAGATCTTCAAAGTATTAAAAAACACAAAACATATTGAAACAGCTATGATAAGGCAAACTTAAAGCTCTCATCTTGTTGACATTGCACACCAAGACCAACTTTAACAACTTTTAGATGAGCTATTTATGGCACCTAAGTTAGGTTATTGCTCTGATTTACTCACTTGAGCAAATTTTTTTTTCTGATTATTCATATAGCCTTCAAGCTTTGAGCTGCTAGCTGGATATCTTAAGTGTGCAGCACCTACCATTGCGACACCCAAAGATAGGCTTGAGTGAGAAAGCAAATCATCACTCTTAGATTCATTATCACTCCATAATGATTTGCCATCTTCAGATCTAGTTTCACACAAAGGAAGATAGAATCATAGACCTCAAGGATCATCCAGCTCCAACCCCCCGCCATAGGCAGGGACACCTCCCACTAGAGCAGGCTGCTCAAGGCCTCATCCAGCCTGGCTTTAAACGCCTCCAGGGAGGAAGCATCCACAACCTCCCTGGGCAACCCGTTCCAGTGTCTCACCACCCTCACCATAAAGAACTTCCTCCTAACATCCAGTCGGAATCTCTCCTCTTCTAGCTTAAACCCATTCCCCCTTGTCCTAACATTACTAGACCGTGTAAATAGTCCCTCCCCAGCTTTCCTGTAGGCTCCCTTCAGATACTGGAAAGCCAAGATATTTTTTGTATATTAATCATGCATTCAAAATCTGATTTCCAGGATGTGCTTTTATAGTAAAAGGTAAGGTTCGACATGCAAAGGAAGACATTCTTTTTTCATGTGTTGAAGCTGGAGTGAGCTTTGCATGAGAAGGTAAGATGATTGTGTGGCAGGCAGTCCTCAGAAACTTAGACATCTGTATCTGTCAATCTGTGCATAAGAGTGAAAAACAACAAAACTGAGTTGTGAAAATAGGAGATCAAGTTATGAGAAAACTGTTTTCATTATGTCCAACCTCCTGCTACCCACTGGTGAACTCTGATAGCTGCACTGATGTAGCTTTCACAGCCTCCCTCAGGAGTTTAGCTGTTTGTCCTGTACAGTTCAAAATCTTTTCTTAATGTCTAGCCTAAAACATTTCCTTCCTCAGTATCAGCTCACTGATCCTTGTCCTACATCTTCTGAAACCATGAATAAATCCCTCCTTTCAATTTTCACTGCTCTATTGAGGGCATGAGACTGAGAGGAAAAAAAAAAAGGAGAGAGAGAGAGAAGAGAGAAAAAGAAAGGAGAAAAATGTCCCTCTAGTCTAAAAAATCCCTACAGCTTTCCAATGGGCTAGAACTTACAACAAGATTACCAAGTTTTTAACCTTCCAGTTTTGTTGGAAAGTTATAAAGAAGCCCAACATATTGCATAGTACTATTGAAGTAGCATTACCCTGGATTAAAACAAAAATAACCAATAGACTGGGCCTATTAAGCACTGACAAGGATCTTTTTCCTCTCTTTTTCTTTCCACTCACTGGAGGGGAGCCAGCCAGCCCAACATATTGTAGCCTAAAAGAGTTTTTAATGAAAAATTCTTGCAAGGCAAGCTTGAACACTGTTTGGGTTAAAAAAAATATACCAAAAATAATAGGATACTCTGTCATAAATTTATGTGAGGCAATTAAAATGTGTTTCCACATTGTATAAACAGATGACAAAATACTTGTTTCAAAAAATAACTTAGGGATGAGCTGCAGAGTTTAAAGCATTTGCACCAGGATTTCCAAAGATTGGTGTGGAAATCGGAGTCACATCACAGAGGTAATGAACCACAAAGCATACTTCATTATTCATAACACCGGACATGAAGTTGAGCAATTATTGCAAAACATAGATCACAAGTACCTGACACTGCTACCAGGACCCCCTCTGCTGCTCATTCCCCCAGAAATAAAACAACAAAGCCAACAATCAAAACATAACACAGAGCAGATTGCTATTTTAAAAAAATCAGTTATTACCACAGTATTTCACTCGAAAATTCTGAAAATTCTAACCTATTCCGAAACTCTACCAAATTTTTGAAGCAACAAACTGATTAGCCAGAAACTGAAAGTGAATTCCAGAACAGCTCAGGATCATAGAATCATGGAATTGTCAGGGCTGGAACTTGAGGATCATCTAGCTCCGGGAGCCCCATCTGACCTTAAAAACTTCCATGGATGGGGCTTCTACCATCTCACTGGGCAACCTCTTCCAGTGTCTCACCACCTTCATGGTGAAGAACTTCTTCCTACAACCCAATCTGAATCTACCCACTTCTAGTTTTGCTCAATTCCTCCTACATATGCAGAGAAAAAATTAATTGGACTTGATTGGTTTTGCTTTTTCTTAAGTTCTTAAATTCCAGTTCAGATATACAGAACATTAGGGAAACTGTTCACAGGTCATACAGAACATATAAGAACATATTATGCACCCAGATATCCTGATACCCATCCATCTCAAAGCAGTAGAGATGGATGTACTCACTGTTTTCTCAGTGAGAAGGAAAGGATGTAACATTACTTGAAAATCAACTTTCTTCTGATACCTATGCGATGAGAAAACTTGATCACCAGTGAACACCTTTTCAGATATTGCTTTCACCTCCCGTTACACCCAACCTGTAATAGCTGACCACAATGACATTATCAGTAGTGGAAATTGATGAAGAAGCTAACAGAACATTCCCTAAACATGTGTAAACATAGATGGATGCTCCAAAGGATGTTTCACATTTGCTAGCCTGAAGAACTGCTATATTACACTGACAAGGGTGACCTTTAAAGTAATGCATTTGCTAAAATAAAAGAAACTCCATATAACATGAATTTATGGCCTATAAAATCACTTCCCAGCAAGATGCCAGATTACAGTCAAAGTAACTCACCAAAATGAAACAGTTTACCTGTGATCAGTTTAATGTGGTAATAAAATCCTAATTATGGGCAAAACCACATTCAACATTTGTGGTATTGTCTATAAAATCTTATAGAAACTAACATTCAGTGATGCGTAGCACATATGGGTAAGCAGATGGCTCATGGATTATTTTTAAAACCAAGGCTTTTGCTGACAAAATATAGAATTGTTAGGATATGATCAGAAAGCTAAGATGTTGTTATTTATGGGACAGGAAGCACATGTGCAGTAGTTGGATTCCTCCTTACTAAACAGAAGACAAACCAGACCATTGTGCAGAGAGTAAAAAAAGAGTCAATGTCTTCAGCAACTACACCATCCAATATGTTGACAGGGTCAGTTCGGGGAGTATATTTATTTTGCATTGGGTGTTTTCAGCTGATTTTTAAAAGTAAAATATTTCTAGGTCAGGACACCTAAAAGCCTGAGTTAACATGGCTTTGCTCTTTTTTTTTTAAAGTCTAGTCTAAACTAAAAATGAAAAGAAATACAGAATGAGACAGCAGTCTGCTTAAAGTAGGATTTTATGAATAAATTTAAAGGAAAAATCATATTAACTTTCATTTTCTAGTTTTTTAATCCTTTGGGTTTTAAGATACAATTTACTGTTATTTTCTTTTCAGATACCTACTATTTTTGAGCACAGCCATGGCTTCTCTGAGAAAAAAAACTGATCTGAGATAAAAGATAATGGAATCTCAGTCCAGATATCATGCAAGAACATGCCTATGGAACGTAGAGGATTGTTACAATACAAGCTGGGCTAATTTGCACAATCAAATACTAGTATTGGGAGTACCATTTTGTCCAACATTAGAAAGCAAAAATATTTGTAGTCCCAAATTAGAAAGCAGAAATAGACAGATGTATTTGTAAATAAAAGAAATGTAGACAGAGGGAACTGTCTTTACATTTATAGAAATTGTATAAATGCGTGTAAAACCAGGCAGGATCTGAGCTGGAGGATAACTTGAAACACTGCTTCATGGGCTGAATACCAGATTAAGGAAACCTAATCTTCTCTCCTCTTAAATATTAGCCTGCTATATATTTTTCTGTATCTTTTCAGCATTCTCCCCAGAATGAAGTCCTGAACCACTGCACCTCACAACTGTTATTTCATTGTATTTCTGATATATGTTTCTGTCCTAGTATTTTTAATTTTTACTCGAATATTTCCTCCCACTGTTGTATCTCACAGTATCACAGCGTCACAGTATCACCAAGGTTGGAAGAGACCTCACAGATCATCAAGTCCAACCCTTTACCACAGAGCTCAAGGCTAGACCATGGCACCAAGTGCCACGTCCAACCTTGCCTTGAACAGCTCCAGGGACGGCGACTCCACCACCTCCCTGGGCAGCCCATTCCAGCAGCCAATGACTCTCTCAGTGAAGAACTTTCTCCTCACCTCAAGCCTAAATCTCCCCTGGCACAGCCTGAGGCTGTGTCCTCTCGTTCTGGTGCTGGCCACCTGAGAGAAGAGAGCAACCTCCTCCTGGCCACAACCACCCCTCAGGTAGTTGTAGACAGCAATAAGGTCTCCCCTGAGCCTCCTCTTCTCCAGGCTAAACAATCCCAGCTCCCTCAGCCTCTCCTCGTAGGGCTGTGCTCGAGGCCTCTCACCAGCCTCGTCGCCCTTCTCTGGACACGCTCAAGCATCTCAATGTCCCTTCTAAACTGGGGGGCCCAGAACTGAACACAGTACTCAAGGTGTGGTCTAACCAGTGCAGAGTACAGGGGCAGAATGACCTCCCTGCTCCTGCTGGCCACACCATTCCTGATGCAGGCCAGGATGCCATTGGCTCTCTTGGCCACCTGGGCACACTGCTGGCTCATGTTCAGGCGGGTATCAATCAGCACCCCCAGATCCCTCTCTGTCTGGCTGCTCTCCAGCCACTCTGACCCCAGCCTGTATCTCTGCATGGGGTTGTTGTGGCCAAAGTGCAGCACCCTGCACTTGGAGCTATTGAATGCCATCCCATTGGACTCTGCCCATCTGTCCAGGCGGTCAAGGTCCCGCTGCAGAGCCCTTCTGCCCTCCAACTCAGTCACATCTGCCCCCAGCTTAGTGTCATCTGCAAACTTGCTGATGACTGACTCGATGCCCTCATCCAGATCATCTATGAAGATGTTAAAGAGGATGGGGCCCAGCACTGATCCCTGAGGGACACCACTAGTGACCGGCCGCCAGCTGGATGTGGCACCATTCACCACCACTCTCTGGGCTCGGCCCTCCAGCCAGTTCCTAACCCAGCACAGAGTGTTACCATCCAAGCCGCGGACTGACATCTTAGCCAGCAGTTTGCTGTGGGGAACAGTGTCAAAGGCCTTGCTGAAGTCCAGATAGACCACATCCACAGGCCTCCCCACATCCACCAAGCGGGTCACCTGATCATAGAAGGAGATCAGGTTGGAGAGGCAGGATCTGCCCTTCCTAAACCCATGCTGGCTGGACCTGAGCTCTTTGCCATCCCTCAGGTGAGCTCTTATCACCCCCAAGATAACCTGCTCCATCAGCTTCCCTGGCACTGAGGTCAGGCTGACGGGTCTGTAGTTCCCAGGTTCCTCCATCCGACCCTTCTTGTGGATGGGGACCACGTTGGCCACTTTCCAGTCTCCTGGGACCTCTCCGGTGAGCCAGGGCTGCTGGAAAATGATGGAGAGCAGCTTGGCCAGCTCAGCTGCCAGCTCTCTCAGCACCCTGGGATGGATCCCATCTGGTCCCATGGACTTGTGGGTGTCCAGATGGCTCAGCAGGTCCTGAACTAATTCTTCATGAATTTCCAGGGGAACACATTGTTCCCCGACCCCATCCCCCAGTTCAAGAGGCCACTTGCCTCCTCCTCCCTCCTTGCTGTTGAAAACTGAGGTATTCAGGACTTCAGCCTTTTCTTCGTCATCAGTTATAGTGTATCTCTACACTTTCCAAGCCTATTAACAGCTGAGGAAGGTTCTGGTAACGTCGTTTTCATAATAGTTCAACACAAAAAAAAAGTGAAACAGAGTTTCAGTGCTGTTGTAGGTTTAAACTGTACTGTATCCTCTGTTTCAGGGTCTACTTGTCTCTGAAAAAGGGTCTCTCAGGATGTACCTGACACCTGCCATTGAATGGTGGATATGGTGGTCACTGCATCAATAAACTGTGCTCCATTTGGGATATTTTCAGACAAATAAACACGTTTCTTTCTGTGTCATGTCACTGTGTATCTCTCCATATTTTTTGTATGTTGTCAGCCAACATCCTGAATTTGGTGTAGTATGTTAACTGTATCTCAGATATTTGATATTTTACAGATTGCCCAGAAGAATCTGCTTCTTTTCACATATACTATTGAAACGTCATTCATGTCATAAATGTCATAATGTCTCTTTTCATTCCCATGTTTCCTGGTTTCTACCTCCTTCTGCTCCTTAAAGTTAGGCTCTTGCCTAGACTCCTAGAACTCCTGTTGATTGATTTAATGGAGTGGTACAGAGAGCAATAATGTAATCCAGTGGATAGGGGAATAGGAAACAACTTCAAGCTGCTCTTGGCTGTGCAAAGAGACAAAAAGGAAAACATGTTGAATTTCAAAGCATTTATATCTATCATTCCCAGGGCCAGGTTTCTGAATAACAGGGAACTTAATGCATTTCAAAGCAATTGCCTCCAACGGCGTCTGCCCACTCTACTTTCTACACCCCCACACCTTTCAGACACAAAATGGTCATTAGGTATTTTGGGTATTATGCTTCCAGAATATTTTCTTATGAATTACAGCACTGTGTAGCAGCCCTGAGGAAAATCTTGGATTAGCACTTTGTACAACATATTAATTACGAGCAGTAAGAACAGAGAGAAGGTAGATGAAATAGTAATGTGTACCTAGGAGAGGACTGGCTTGACTTCACTTTAGTCATGCAATTGGAATTTGTCTAGTGAATGGGTATCATTTTGTTAAGTCAGGTAAAAAAAACAGTTAATCTTTATTTCACTTTGAAGGTGCATTTAAGAGAAAAAGGAATGTTCTTACTTGAAGAAACTCCCCTGCACTTGAGATTCAAAGGGAGAAAAAGAGTTTAATCACCAAGAAAGTGTGGTTTTAAATAATTCAGTTATGTACGTATTATTCACAGAAATACAGTCAGTGGTTTCTTAAGGAATCAGACAATTAAGGGAATTCAACAAAACTCAATAGGGGGCGCTGGCAGAAACCAAGGTTGCATTTCTAAAAAGGTTCTGAGTCACATCTTTCCCAGCTGGTTTCTTCATGGGAAAGAAAGAGAGAAGGAGAGGGAAAGGCTGGGAAGGGAAGAGAAGAAATTGAGGCAGAGAGGGAGGGAGAAAAGGAGGAAGAGATGAAGACAGGAAAGGAGGGAGTGAGATAGCAAGGACTGAAAACAAAATTACAGCAAGATTTCCTCTACAAGATATATATTATGGAAACAAACAAAAAATCTTAATGTGAAACTAAATGTAATATTCTACACTTTTAGATAAACAGGAGGCTAAACTAGAAAATCCAAATCTAGAAATTAGCAGGATGCTGTTTATTTAAATAACAGAGTTCAGTGACAAATATTCTGAAAAACAGGTGGATGTAAAAAAGTCTGAGTTCTGACATTTATACCTAGCCCTAGTTGTAGACAACCTTTGAATGGTGTTAAATTCTTGAAACTATCTGCATCTCCATAATACTTATCACTAACATTTACCTTTAAGCCTTTTGTTACTGTGGTGTGCTGTACCACGGAAAGACAAGAGTTGTGGTTTAAAACTAGCCACCAGTGGATGGGAATGACAATCAGAAGAAAAAGTAAAGGCTCATGCCTTGAGATGAGGAGTTTAACAGGACAACATAAGCAGAGTAACAATAACAATTAACTATTAAAACAATGTATAAAGCGAGTGCTGCAGCATGCAATTGCTCACCTCCTGCAACCTGATACTCAGTGCATACCCAAGCCCCAGTTCTGCCAGTTCTGTGCAGAGAGAGTTGAAGGGATATTCTTGGCTAGCTCAGGTAGAATGTCTGATGCTGCCATTAAATGCAACCTGCAATAGATTGACTCAGCGCAACAATTAAGGTTGGCATAGATTTTCTCCTAGAATGCAAATTCCAGCTCTTAGGACACAGTCTCAAGTTGTGCTGGAGGAAGTTTGGCTGGATGTTAGGAGGAAGTTCTTCACAGAGAAAGTGATTTGCCATTGGAATGGGCTGCTCAGGGAGGTGGTGGAGTCACTGTCCCTGGGGGTGTTCAAGAAAAGACTGGATGGGGCACTTAGTGCCATGGTCTAGTTGACTGGCTAGGGCTGGGTGCTAGGTTGGACTGGATGATCTTGGAGGTCTCTTCCAACCTGGTTGATTCTATGATTCTATGATTCTATAATGTTTCCAGCATGGTTTTACTAGCATACTTTTGTAAGACATTAATTGCTTATTCTGCCACTCTAGTTTTAATGGCATTGTAATTTAATCCCAGACTTCTAGAGGAATGCACTGTAAAGACCTGGGAAAGAAAAGCAATAAATGCATAAATAAATACTTAGTAATAAATTAATTGTTCACAGTAATTTCACAATGTTGAGAATATCTCTTGAGACAAAAGCAACACATACAAACAAAAAGATACCATACAAGTAAAAGTGTGAAGTCCAAAATTACACCAACAGTAAAATAAGTCATCATGAAATTTACCAAGTAATTCCATCAATTTATTGCTTTCCTGTTGGAAAACTAAATTTCCATGTATTTTTAACTATTTCTTTGTAGCACTTGCTGAACTTATTTAAAAAATCCTGAAAACTTATGGATACTTCTACTTTCTTTCCTTTCCTCATGACATCTAAATTACTAAATAACAAAAGTATTGACAACTTTCTGTCTGAATATGAGAAAGGTCACTGGATGGCAACATTCAGAAACAACAAAAGTTTTACAGTATAAAAAGACATTTTCAATGAGACATGAATAACTTGGATACATAGCAAGACCTGGTAAGAATTAAAATAATCTAATAAAAAATGAAAAACAAAACAAAAACAAACAAACAAACAAAAAACCAAAACAACAACAACAAACAAACAAAAATCCACAAAAGAAAGCTTTCCGTCCACAATGAAGTTAAACTGAACAGCTGAACTGCTAGACATATATTTATATTTATCTGAACAAATAAACACAGTCAAGCATCTTTGTTTCTGAGAGAATGTTGAGCTTAATAGTTACATGTTCATTTTGTAGTAATAGCTGAATCTTGCTGTAGAAAATGCTGACAATATAGTAGGCAGGACATTCAAACAATGGCTATTGATATTATTATTTATTGTAGCATATGATAGCTATATTTAGGGGAAAAAAAACCAAGCAAACAAAAAAAATTGAAAAGGCAACTTTCATTATCTATTTGTATTTTACTTGTATGAATAGTTCACTAATCATGTGCCACAAATGATTACTTTCTGTGTAAAACCTAATTTTGTGAAGTTGATACAGTATTATATTTACCTTTGCAGCACTGTCCTGCTTCTTTCCATTCTCTCAAAGAATACACTTTTGAAGTTGAGTTTTGGCAACTCAAGTGCCTTACTCTTCATTAAATCATTTTGCAAACTAATAAATCCTTCAGAGGTAATTGCTGTCTTTATAATGGATGTTCTTCAAAATAGACAATCGAAACATTTCAAAATATTGTGAGCTTCAGAACATATTAACATCTAAATTATTCTTAAAGTTCTCCATTTTAAACTTAATAGAGATAGAACTTGTTCATTACTAGGGTAACAAATTAATGAACTGACAACTTGATCAGTTAAAATAATCTTCCTTATAGAAAGAGTGTGAAATTTATGTTTTAACCTGATGCAATCTGTGAATCTGTGAAAATATTTTTTTTTTTTTTAGCCTGCAGTTTGCTTTGGCTTCCTAAATTATGAGGACCTGCCAGTCGTAACACCAGTGACAGATTAATATTAGATATACTCTGAAACACCAATTCTTAAAGTCAAAACTTAGTCAATATGTAATTATTTATTTAGAAGAGGAAGCCTGTAGTTGAAAATCTCATGGTGATCTGAAAGATAGGTCTCACAGTATTAAAAGTAGAATAGATTAAAAGCAGGATGCTTTTGTTTGGTGTTTTCATTCCAGCATTGCCTTTCCAGCTGCATCCTGGTCTGTCAGCATAGTGGAAGAAAACAAAGTTGAGACCACCCCAGCTACTCCCAAAGTATGAATTCACTCTTTAGAGGCAACATAGGTCCAAGCAGACAAATCAAATCAGACAACCTTCTTGGAGTCAAGGAATAAACAACAGAAATCAAAGTTAAATATTCCCCTGGAGGGGACAGAAAAATTATGTCTTTTGAGAGCTTGTGAAAAAAAAAAATAAATGAAAACGACAGATGCTTTAGCTTCAAGTGAAGTTTAGTTTCAACAGGTTTGAAACTCTAAAATCTTGTGATGTTATAAAAGTGAAATATGACAAAAGTTTTCTCACTGCCCATACAGGGCAATGTTAAAAATGTCAGTTCTCAAAGGTCATCTGAAGTTATGTTGTCAACAAGCTAATGAGTGTTTGTGGGTTTGGTTGCTTTTTTTTTTTTGTGGAGGAGGACATGACAAACAAAAATTGTCAGTGATGCAGAAGGTAAACTGTGTAGGAAATAAAATGCTTTTATCAGAAATAATATTCACAGGCACAACACAAACACTGGAAAAAAAATATCTAAGTGAAATCTCTTGATTATAAGGCATATGCTTCCACCCTTGACCTGAAGAAAGCATTTCAAAGTTATTATCTTGGAAAGGAGTCATGAACAGTGAAAAGTTCTGATTCACTGCAGTAGTCCAATAGTGAGTGTGTCACAGCAGAACTTTCTCCATTTTACATCTAGAACAGCTAAAATATGTGTAAATTCAGTGTCATAAGAAAAGATAGACCTAAATACAGTATCACAGTATCACAGTATCATCAAGGTTGGAAAAGACCTCATAGATCATCAAGTCCAACCTGTTACCATGGAGCTCAAGGCTAGACCATGGCACCAAGTGCCACGTCCAATCCTGCCTTGAACAGCTCCAGGGACGGCGACTCCACCACCTCCCTGGGCAGCCCATTCCAGAAGCCAATGACTCTCTCAGTGATCACCTCAAGCCTAAATTTCCCCTGGCATAGCTTGAGGCTGTGTCCTCTTGTTCTGGTGCTAAATACGTATGAAAGACAGAAAAAAAATCTTTCTTCTGTCAATGCCATAGAGATTCCATTACACTGCTTGACAATAAATAAAGTAGATATGTGACCCTCAATTTATAATGGTGATGTTCAATATAAAAATTAAATAAATCAAATCAAATCAAGTAACACGTTGGTGTAACTCAGGTGTAATTCAGTTGCAAATCAATAATATTTCTGTGACAAAATGAGTCTACCATGAGAATCTCACATTACTCTATTGTGAAATATTGAAAGTGTTTATAAAATCATGCAGTCTAATAAGAATAACAAATATATCATGGAATGCAAATTCCACTGAAATAGTGGATCTGGAACTCCCCACCAGTGCAGTTTAAACAAAAAAAAAAGAGTACTCATGACTAATACTTGTGAAACAAGGTTAATGTTCCCTACTAGGGTTATTCATACTAATTTTCAAAGAATCTCACTTTGGCATGTTGTGTTTTGGAATATAAGAACTCTTCCCTGAATTACCTCATTTCTTAGCTCTTCATTTAGTTTGGCTAAGACCAGTTGAGTGAATGCTTCATCTAAATCTTCATTAACGCTTCAAAGAAGAGGTGAAAAGTTCACTTGTTATGAATATCTGAGGCAATAAAAGTGTCTGTCTTAGAAATGGATTGTTAGTTTTGAAAAGGCTTATAATAGTATGTGCACCTGGACTGCCTAACATTCCACTTTTCAGTCCAGTTTCTGGAAGAGTAGGAGTAGCAATTTAAATGAAATTTAATTGTGACCATTATGATAAATATTTACCTATTAAGTGCTTAGATTTGTAGAGTTTTGTGAATTTTGTTAGTGGCTTGGTTTTTCAAATTCTAATTACACTTGGCTACTTCTATCACTGTTGAAACTTTTCTCCTTTTTGATGTGTCACTAGATTTACTAATGTCTTGTTCCTCTTGATCCATTAACAGTAAACCTGAACAAGGTAAGAATTAATATTGATCAGAGGGCAGATCTGCTTCACACTTTCAAGCAAATAGAATTGCTATTAAGATTTGGAAAACATTGAAAAAAATGTATACTTCTGAAATTATTTTAGAATTACCAGATATTTTCAAGTCATAAATAATGTAGTACCTTAAAAAGAAACAGAGAATGGTGTTCTCCATGGATAGCTGTATGAATACTTTTGAAAATCTCCATTTTTACTCCATGACTTTTGATTAGGATCGAAGATAGCAGAGTGCATGGGAGCTTTTTGCAATAGTATTCTGTTAGATAAACAATTTAATTCTACTAATAATTCAATTATTTTTAAACCTGAAACCCAGATAGGATGATTTTTTTTTTCATTGCTCTGCATGCCTTGCAATGTCCTTCTTCAACATGAGAGTACTTTCTTTTGACAGGGGTATGAGCAGAGAACTATAATGAAAATGCAAAGGAGAGATTGTGCAGGAACAAAAATGGAGCCAATGTGACTAACTTGACTGCTTTTAATACGGTTTAGATAGTCAAAGTAAATTCTTACACTGATTGACAGAATGATCTCTGTGAGTTCTGTCATTGTGTACACATCAACTATATCAATTGTGAATAGACAGGATAACCCTAAGAGCTGACCAGATAGTGTGAGATGGTTGAAACTTGCTGACTGTAAGTGCCTGAGAACTTTATGAGCATAGGGCCACTTCTGCTGATATTTAAGTTGACAAATCTGTGACTGACATTGGCTGTGCTCCTCTTCCTCCTTCCCACACATCAGATGCAGTTGACACTCCATACAGATTTTCTAAGTTGAAGACAGTTCATCATGCTCCTCATAAATAGTATACTTCATAGAGCTTCAGTGGGTTTGGTCTTCTCTATGACTGGTGGAGCTTTTCCAGTAAGAGCAGACTACTTGAGTAATTTTCTGTATGAGTTTATTTTTTTAACTAATGTTATCCGCTCAAAGGAGGGAATCTGAACTAAATGAAATAAGGTGTATCAAAACTCAAATGTGAGCTCACAGATTGCTAGTACCTCAAGGATTTGTAATGGGAGACAGGCAGAGTATCTCCACTTGGCTTAGTTTTAGTCTTTAGATTGTCGTTCACCTCATCTATGTTTTTCCCTTCTATGTTTACTTCAGTAGGGAAAGTACATCAACACTGAAGTAAGAATTATGTCCAATTTTATTTACACCTTTGCTTTGGTATTTTGTAAATATGTTCCTTTCTTTAGCCTTTCTTCCCTGAAATCCCCATGTTACTGAGGACTTATAAGCAGGTATTTCTATCATGTCTAGGTATTTCTATCATGTCTTCACTTTCATTTTTCGTGAACAGCAGTTTGCCACTGCTGAAGAATCCAAGTTATTTATTCAGTGTGTATCTGAGCTATATAAACTTCAGATACACACAAAAATCAGAGTGCACTACAAAATGAAAATCCTGCTCTGGAGCATCCTGTAGATTTTTTTGCCAGAACACAACATTTAAGGAAAAAATAAAGGTAACAAATTCCTGTGCTTCAGAAAATGTTACTTAGGTTTTGGCTTGCAAACATGAACGATAGTATTTTTATGCTGCCTTCTTTGAACATATCCATCCCAATAGGGTACCACTGGGAATGCATCCCAATAGCTACCATTAGATATGCAAAACACATACTAGAAGAGAGCCCTAGGTTGTCCTTCTTCTTATAACACTTCTGTTATTTCACATTGAAGTGGAGCTGATTCAAATATCGGTTTTAAATGAAACCACAGCATGACAGAACAAACCATGCAAGGTTATGACTCAGGCTGTAGGTCTACTACCACAGCTCGTAAACTGTACAGCAGCTATCTCTACTGAAAAAGAATCAAATAGAAGAAAAAAAAAAAAGGAAAGAAAGAAAAGAGAAGAAAGGTGAATAAAACAAACAGAAATCAAATTAAAAGCATTTATGAACAACCAGGTCCTAGACAAAATTCCATCTATATGCGAGACTATTTTAATTGACCCTTCTTAGATATAATTGTTCATAGAATAGAATAGACTAGAATAGACTAGAACAGAATAGAATCAACCAGGTTGGAAGAGACCTCCAAGATCATCCAGTCCAACCTATCACCCAGCCTATTCATAGAAATACATATGTGTAAAGGTTGCATGTCCTGATGACATCAAGGGTTAAAAGGGTTTATAGAGTCATTGCATCTCATTTCTAGATCACGTGCAACTTCATGAACTGTTTGGGAGTCCATTTTCTCCAAGATATTAGAAATCACTATTGAGAGGAATATGGATTGTTACACTGACCTTGTGGTGGTCTTTGCAAATTAAATCTACTCCCAAAGAATGTTTCCATATTTCTGCCTGTTTTCTTTTACTGTAAAACCATCTCCTTATTGACCTTGAGTTCACAAATACATTCATGCCTAGTATGTGGGAACCATCTTGCTAGCTTTCTTTTTCCTCTTCCTCTTTACTTATTTTCTTTTTTTTCCTACTGTCACATTTATTTAGTACTCAGTGCACTGGACCATCATATAATTATATAGAATTCCAATGGAAAATAAATTCACTAAGGTCAGCATTCCCATCCACTTTTAGAAGCAGCTGATAAATATCTGCAGGTCTTGTTATGCCCCATAGTGTTATCAGTACAAACTCATATGAGCCATACTTTAGAATAACTTTTCCCCCATTCTTCATAATATCAGATTAAATTAAATAAAAGGATAAAAACAATAAACATTAAAGTATTTTTAAAAGTAATATGAATTTCTTTATTAGTGACCTGGTTGCCTTACAAGAATGACAGGTACTTATAGAATCATAGAATCATAGAATGGTTTAGGTTGGAAGGGACCTCAAGGATCATCCAGCTCCAACCCCCTGACATAGGCAGGGACACCTCCCACTAGAGCAGGCTGCTCAAGGCCTCATCCAGCCTGGCTTTAAACGCCTCCAGGGAGGAAGCATCCACAACCTCCCTGGGCAACCTGTGCCAGTGTCTCACCACCCTCACTGTAAAGAACTTCCTCCTAACATCCAGTCTAAATCTCCCCTC